>CAUYQU010044566.1:0-43908 GCA_963574635.1 Cheracebus regulus
TTTCTTTTGCTGTGTCTTTCTTTCTCCTTTTCTCTCTTTTTCTAAAATCTCTTCCTCTTTCTTTCTCTTTCATTTTTTTCTTTCTTTTGCAGTTTCTTTCTTTCTCCTTTTCTCTTTTTCTAAAATCTCTTCCTCTTTCTCTTTCAAAAAAAAAAAAAAAAAAAAGCAATCTCAATTTCATCTGCTACCTTAATTCCTCTTCCCAAGTAAAGTACCATAACCACAGTTCTGGAAAATCAATACATGGACACGTTTGGGGTCCATTATCCTGCACACCACCCTTCCTTACATCACCATCATTATTAGCAGATTCACAGAAAACTACGTTTTCTACTTTCAGGCACTTTTACACCTGGCACATTCCTGTAGGGCAATTAACATTTTCCTTGATATTGACTTCCATTGCCACTTGTAAAGTGGCAATGGTACCTCAAAGATGAATGGTCAGTGAAGGAAAGCTGATCCAAGAGCGGCCTCACAACTTACATATTCATGATGAATTTGTTCATTTAAGTGTGGTACTTGCCTAAAAAGAAAACAAAAAAAGTATTTTTATACTATATACTTGTTAAAAGAAATTAGAATATTTTAATAAAATAATCTTATTCATAGCACATGTTTGATTTAAATGATCCCCAAAAAATGTTTTATCTAAGGTTCTATTAATACAAATGATAATATTTATTAAAATATTAACACTCTGGATAGTCTTAATATTCTAGCAATAATTATATTACCCAGAGTGTTGAGTATAGTAATATCAAATTAGTTTTAGATAGATACAATCTTTTTTATAATTTAATTAACATATATAAGTATTGCACGCATGTTTTGCATTACGATGAATCTTTGTTTGCCTTAAATTTATGCCTATTAAAAAAAAACCACCTGTGATCCTGGGAAAACCACTCATATGGAAATCAGAGTAAATGTATCCCATTTCTCACTCTACCAGGACGTAGCTCCCAATCATGTCACATAATCATAGAGGCGTCAGTTTAGTAAATCATAAATGAAGTCACTGGATTAGAATTCTATGAATTTTTAGAAGTATCATCATGAGATGTTAATAAGTCAATTTCAGTAAAAATATTAAGGAAAACTATAATTATAGCTATTGCAGAGAGTCAATACCATAAAATCATTAGCACAAAAGCCTCTAAAGGCTATTATTGCAGTCACTATTAACAATTGCTTAACCCAGAAACTTCAATTTGGATCCTAAGAATAAGCTTAGCGAAATGCTGATTTCAAATGTGGTTGTAATATTTGAAATGACTAAATAAGTGAATATTCTCATCTTTGTCCCTGTGACATTATTATTCCCTTCTATTTGTTTCCATATTCCACTATTATTGTTCTATCTGCCCCTGAATCATGCCTCTTCCAACTTTTCTGATTTTAGTAGTGATAGAACTTTCTCTCATCCTGGATTTTGTTTGTATATTTAGTCACTGATATGGATTGTCTGTGTCCCCATCCAAAATGTCATCTTGAATTGTAACCCCCATAATCCCTATGTGTCAAGGGAGACCAGGCAGAGGTAATTGAATCACAGGGTCAATCTCCCCCATGCCATTCTTGTGGTAGTGAGGGAGTTCTCATGAAATCTGATGGTTTTGTAAGTGTTTGGTAGTTCCTCCTGTATTCATGCTCCTTCCTGCCACCTTGTAAAGATGGTGCTTTGCTTCCCCTTCGCCTTCTGGCTTGATTGTAAGTTTCCTGAAGCCTCCCCAGACATGGAGAACTGTGAGCCAATTAAACTTCTTTCCTTTAAAAATTACCCAATCTTTGTCAGTTCTTTATAGCAGTGTGAGAAGGCACTGATATAGCCATCCAGCTAAAGACACAGCTTCCCTTCGCCAAGAAATGTGGATATTCTGAGGTAGTCCTCTACTTGCAAGCTAACAGATTTGTCTGGATGAATACTAGAAAAACAAAAACACAACAGACTGTTTTGTCAGAGACAAAAGACTTTATCACTCACATAGCAGTATCGAGATGTATTAATTTCCTAGGCCTGCCATAAGAAAGTACCTCAGTCCGAGTGGCTTAAACAACAGAAATTTGTATTCTCACAGTCGCAGAAGCTAAAAGGCTGAGATCAAGGTGTCAGCAGGATTAGTTTCTTCTGAGGACTTTCTTCTTGGCTGGTGGATGGCTGTCTTCTCCCTGTGTCTTCACATGGCCATCGCTCTCTGCATGACTGTGTTCTTCTTTTCCTATAAGGACACCAGTCGCGTTGGATTAGGGTTCACCCAAGTGAACTGATTTTAACTTAATTACTTCTTTAAAGATCTTATCTCCAAACAGAGTTGTGGATAGAAGTTAGGATGTTGACATATGGATTTTAGGGGAATACAATTCAGTCTATAATGCTACAGAGTAAGCATTTTCTTGCTTCAATTCTCCAAGGCCTCTTTGCCACAAGAAGAAATGAGGAGAAACAAATGACGTCTGTTGACAAAGTGGGCTGAGTTACAGGGAAATAACCCTTAGCTTAGGGAGAACAGACTTTCGTAGAGGGCAGTGAGCACACTTGCCCTTTGTTTTGGTGGGAGACACTATCTCTGTTTTCTTCTGAGGCTGTCCATTAAACTAATATATGCTTAAAATATGGCCCTGAAAATAAAAGGCAGCTGGTGGCATACACTGCTTGTAGTGTGTGCATAAAGTTGAAAGAGCCAAGGAGAATTACTTCCCAACAATAAGCAACTCCTATTTCTAGAACTTCTTGGCTGCTGCCTAAGGTTTAGATAAGTATAGCATTCCATTGTCTTGACA
Organism: Cheracebus regulus; assembly: GCA_963574635.1. Classification (NCBI taxonomy): domain Eukaryota; kingdom Metazoa; phylum Chordata; class Mammalia; order Primates; family Pitheciidae; genus Cheracebus; species Cheracebus regulus. The sequence goes on from CAUYQU010044566.1 coordinate 2,785, forward strand.
GAAGCTGAGACAAAATCTCTTAAATTTCTCTCATTTGGAATTTTCTTAAGCTACTATTAACAAGTGCCAGGTTACAAATGCCTGGAAAGCTGGAAGCATGTCAAATATTTAGTGGCAATGGCTGGAATACTGGTGTCAGCTGATAATCTGAAAGAGCAATACCACAGCCTAAAAAGGTACCAAGGGCTCCATGGCATTCCTGATAAGTACAAGAGAACATGAAATACCTGCTGTTTGTTACCGGCAGCGATTTGTTTCCACCCGTTGCAAGTGTAAATAGAGGTGTCTTTAGCTATTTATGCCTGAGGTTGCAATTTTTCTGAATTTTTGCAATCAGACCTTGGCGATGACCTTGAGCAGTAGGATATAAATAATTCCCACATGCTTAGTGTTCCAATAATGGAACACAAGGCACAAATTTAATCTGTCTGCCTGTGGTTTTCTAAGTGACAGATCAAACTGCTAGGCCATTGACTACAGTCTCACTTTACAGAATAAGAAAATATATAACAAAACTAATCCAGGAGAATATTGGCTATAACAGTGAGAATGTCTTTGAATGATGCTCACTGAAGAAATTGACCACGTTTATGTTTGGTTGTACGTAGTCGGCGTGGAGATGAACAGCACCACACCCCAGGGAGCACCACTGGGTTTCGGCTCAGCCAAATTACCAGTGAAATAGATCTAGCCATTTAAGAGAAGGTTTCTGAACTGAAAGCTCACTGAACCAGCAGCTAACTTTTTCATGCAAGGCCAAATTGCCATGAGAAGACCTAGATGCATTTTTAAATGGACCATTGGCATTTCATAAGTGAATCTTATTGAACCCTTCCTTTCTTGATAATCATTGAGTCTGATTGTACCACCCCACAACCACAGTATCAGGATAAGAGTCACAAGGCCTCCATGCATGGGTCAGGCATTTAGTTTTGAGAAGCAAAGTAAAAGCGTTTTTCCAAATGAATGTGACAAGTGGCTGTGTCACAGAGATGAGGCATCAGAAACCCCAAGGATGTCTTGGGTGCTACTAAAACTTCTTTACAAATGGCTCTTTCTGATGAGAAGAAGCACTTGCAGTATTGGAAGTGCACACATAGAGCACATCAGTTCCTACTGTACTGTCAAGGTTGCAGGCCACTGAATAGGACATCAGATCAACCCTGCTCATGGGCCCCAGCTAAAAGGTTACATTAGCTTTCTTTCCACATTAATGGTGATTTGGTTACCTGTATCAACCAAACAGTAATACCTGAATTTACTCACATCTTTGGAGTTTCCCAAACATGCTGGATAGATGTGAATGGCTTTTAGTCCCCAGTGGGGACTGGGACACCTCAGCCAAAATCTTAGTCATCTTTATGTTTAAAGAAGGCGAGGAAGAGGGAAGGATCAGGGCAAGGAGGAAAGAAAGGCCCTGTAAGTAGAGTGTTGTGGTGCCGCTTGTGGCCCAGACCTGTGAACTTACAGACTTTTCGTCCAGGTCCTCATGGCTGACACCATCTACTTTGGCCTTGGGGATCCCTGAATTCAGCAGCCACAGTTCTGGCTGGGGTCACGGAGTTTGCACCCTTTGGTTGAATCAAATCTAACTCCCAGATGCAACACATTTTCTAAGGATCCTATCTGTATTAGTCTGTTTTCACACTGCCACAAAGAACTACCCGAGACTGGGTAATTTATAATGAAAAGAGGTTTAATTGACTCCCAGTTCTGCATGGCTGGGGAGGCCTCAGGAAACTTACAATCATGGCAGAAGGCAAAGAGGAAGCAAAGCACGTCTTACATGGTGGCAGTAGTGAGAGCACTTGGGGAAACCATCACACATTTTTAAACCCCCGGATCTCATGAGAACTCACTCATTACCATGAGAACAGCATGGGGGAAACCGACCACATGATCCAATCACATCCCACTAGGTCCCTCCCTTAACACATGGGGATTACAATTCTACATGAGATTTGGGTGGGGATGCAGATCCAAACAATATCAGCATCTCAATCCAATGTCTGACATGTGTTGCCCATTCCCATAAGGCTTGAGCCTTTGTCCAATCTTAACATAAGGACTAAAAGAGCTATCCAGGATGGTAGAGTGATGGATGCAAGAGTGTATCAGTTTCCTGGTCAGTTCCTCATTGTCCTGCAGGCCACCTTCATCAACACCATAGTTGGAGGGCAGGAAGAGGCCTCAAACCAGCCAGTGCCAAATCTATGAGTTTCCATGATACAGGTATGTTTTCTTGGAAGATTCTCCACAGGAGAATCAAAGCTTCCTTAAGGTAATGAGGAACCATTAAAAAATAAATCTCTGAGAACTTTAATTGCCCTCTCTAAATGAATCAGAATTTGACAGAAAGACTATGGGAGCTATAGAGCCATAAAATGGCGAAGTTTTTGCTGCTCTTTCTTTTTGAAAAATTTTCCCCTTTTTAATTGACAAATAATAGTTGTATATGTTCATGGAGTACATGGTGATATTATTATTATTATTATTATTATTATTATTATTATTATTTTGATACATGGTTCTTCTCTGTCATCTAGGCTGGAATGCACTGGAATGATCTTGGCTCACTGCAACTTCCCTCTCCCAAGTTCAAGCAATTCTCACACTTCAGCCTTCCAAGAAGCTGTGACTACAGGTATGTGACACCATGCTTGGTTGATTTTTGTATGTTTTGGTAATACAGGATTTCACTATGTTGCCCAGGCTGGTCTCAAACTTCTGAGCTCAAGCAATTCACCTACCTTGACCTCTCAAAGCACTGGGATTGCAGATGTGAGCCACGGCACATAGCCAGCAGTGATTTTTTTTATGCATATAATGTATGGTGATATGTTTAGTGAACTTAGCATATCCATCATCTCAAGCATTTATTTCTCTGTGTTAGGAAAGATCAATATCCTCCTTCTAGCTATTTGAAAATGTATTATATATTATTGCTAACTATAGTCATCTTACAGTGGTGTAGAACATAAGAACTTATTTATTCTTTATTTGAAACTATTACTTGCTCCAGACTGTCATCCTCCAATCAAACCAATCAAAGTACTGATTTGCCTAGTCTCAGCCAAGTGCTGTCATGAATTTCTCTCATTTCATGCTGAATGAGTGTGCATCTCTATAAGTGTTGCCTGAAAGGAATTGGAATTTCCTGCTCACTCAGAACAAATTTCAGTACTAGGAATTGTGGTGCACTGAATCTGAGGCTGATTGCTGGATGAACCAGGAAGTCCTCCCATCAGGGGTGTGGTAACCACGGCCAGAGGATCATGTGGGCAGTGGTCTTTAAATCTCCTTTGTGCTTGCTCAAACTATAGCTATCTCCCCGACTTCTCCTATCAGTCAATAAAGTGAAGGACCATTCCTGTCAGGTAGACTTCAGCCAACATGTTTCCTACTGATTCTCACGGACTTCCTACAAATCCCCTTAATCAGCTGACAATGCCCTTATCTTTTATTCTCCACTATATTTATCACTATCCCATCAGCATCGCCAAAGTTGTCAAGAACTCTGATAGGGCTGAGATTTTACCCTACTTTCAAATTGACAAGTTAGCCTTTCCTAGTGTCACTGATGCTGGCAGAAGATGGGAGATTTCTGGTAGAAAAGGGGTCTGTTCCTTACAGCAATAACAGTATCCATAGCATAAGCATTTTATGGTGACAATTCCCTGTGCTCTAATCCTCACAGAGTGGTGTGGAGATGGCCAGATGACATCTTCATCCAGAGTGGATGGCATTACAGTAAAGGAGTCCTGCACTTAGGGGGCCAAGAGGCAAGCTGGTGGGAGTTCCTGTGTCCAACTCTCCCTTTGGAAGGAGACAATCTCATCATCTTTCAAGGCTATTGGATAGACAAAAATCCTTGAAAATTTAATCCAAAACAAAGGGAACACTGTGCCTTACCCACAACATGTTCACAAATGTGAGTCCATGAGTGTGATAGTATCAATCCTGTTTTCTTGCTAGGTGTCAGTGTGTGGCTAAATTGTGACTGAGAGACTAAAATAAGTGATGTGTGGACACAGATTGCTTCCAAATCTTCGCTACTTACTGTAGACAGAGCTGCAACAAACATTGGAGTGCAGATATTTCTCTGATACACTAATGTCCTTCCTTTTGGGAATATACCCAGCAGTAGGATTACTAAATCATTTGGTAGCTCTATTTTTAGTTTTTGTTTTCAGGAACCTCCATATTGTTCTTTATAGTAGCTGCACTAATTTACATTCCCACCCACAGTGTATGAAGGTTCCCTTTTCTCCAGATCCTTGCCAGTATTTCATTCTCCATGATCTGCTTATTTCACATTGCATGCCAGTATCGAAATATCTCATGTTCCTCATAAATATGTACACCTACTATGTATCCACAGAAATTTTTTAAAAATGGTGTGTGTAATATCATTTTAGGGCCTTAAAATATGAATGTTCTTGCCTTCCATGTTCTCTTTTATCTCTGTCTGGTGTGAACATAGACATATACTGATGAGCTAGCTTGTGGACAATGGGGGCGGTGTTTCAGATACAGAAACAGAAACCACATGGAAAGAACACCAGAGCATCCCTGCCAGCGACCATTCCTGCAGGACATGTTGACACAGAGCCTACCCTCTGTCTCTCCCTCCCTCCCTTCCTCCTTCCCCCCCTTCCTCTCTTGCTTCCTAGACCCTTATGGGGGAGCAGCAGCAGAATCTATATTTTGTGGCCTGAAACCTGTCTGTTACAAGCATAACACTAGTTCAGGATATAACATCCATGGGTTACAGTGCAAGAAAGATATTCATTTTAAAGTAATATTTCCTAGGCAGCTTAAATTAACTCTTGATTCCATTGCTGTGGAATTTCAGTCTTCTTAAGCATTATTTCATCGAAGAACCAATGATGTTTTTCTGACTGCATATTCCATTAGATTTATTTCAAAAACACCTGAAATATATAAGATAAAGTTAAGGAACAAAAGAAGAATGTACTTACAAAATATATATCTTTTTATTTATAAGATGGGGTTTCACCATATTGGTCAGGCTGGTCTCGAACTCCTGACCTCAGGTGATCCACCAGCCTCAGCCTCCCAAAGTGCTGGGATTACAGGCGTGAGCCACCATGCCCGGCCAAAACATATATCTTAAAATCAAAAATGTCCAATTTTCTTATGGAAATAACAGAAGGTAGAAGTGTTTATGTGTCAGGTATTATGTTAAATATTTTATATTATTTAGGCTTTGGGGCAATAGTCAAACCAAGATTGACTCATAATAACAAAGTGTCAATATCCTGTTAACAGGCAAATAAATTTGAAATGTGTGATGGTAGCTTAAAAACATTAGAGAGATTTAGATGATCCACAAAGAAGTATGATAAACTTTAGAAATAGGAAACAAGTATTAAATAAATTATAGAGAGATATTTAGGTTCTTATGAGGAAGAATTTAGTAATTAGAAGGTAAGCTGCCTAAAGAAATAAGCCAGGAGGAATAGAGACAAATTATAGAAAAGTAGACATGCATTCCATTTTAGTAGTTGTAGAAGGCATGAGATGCTTTATATTCTAAGGAAGTGATTGTCAGAGGGTATTCTCCCAACCACGACATAAGCATGAGCCAGGCAGTTGTAGGAAATGGAGATTCTCGGGCCTCACCTCTGATCTACCTCAGCAGAATGTCTGAGGTAGAAGGAACTGCAATCTGGGATGCCTCAGGTCCTTTTATGATTCTCACAGGAACTGAAGTTTGAGAACTAGTCTAAAGCACTTCATGTGAAATTTAAAAGGAAATAGGTAGCATTTATTTCTCTTCTCTGATAAATTATGTGGCATGCTTGCCACTCCTTCAGTTAACTTGTCTGAAAGTTTTTCGCAAAGTAAAGAAAGGAACACATGTTATCATGATGGTCACATTAGAAAACTCTAATACCATCTCAACCCTAATTTTATAGCAATATAGAGAACTAAGTTGTACATTTACCCTGTATATTCTCAAAAGGATGACGTTTTAATTCTGGTATGTTCCCCATGTGGAAAATGTAAGCTTTAAATACATTAATAAATAATAAATCATTAACATGGATTTTGGATTAATGATTCCTATGCATGCATATCATTTTTAGCAACATGTTCAGTAGCCCTGATGGACTGGCACCCCTTGGCTTTCTTGTCTAATGTATGTTTTTAGATACCTAATTGCTCAGAAAACTATAAAGAAATCAATCCTTTTTTCCATTTAAATTCACAGCTGGTGATTCTAAATTTGACCTTTATAAATGATTCATAAATTTTATATATTTGATTGTGTTATATTTATTGCAACCATTTGGCTTTCACTCTTGTCCTTAGCAAATTAATTTTTCCAAAGTTAATCTCGAACACAGTTGTTAGCAAGATTCTTTTCTTGGTTCAGTAGTTTGCTAGCACAAAATATTAACAGTAAGCCCAGGGAATTCTTCTTACCCCAAAACAAAACAAACAAAAAAAGTGGCCTGGGAAAACAGACTGTTATGCTATGATAGTTGCTATGGATACTAAGCTACTTCACAGATTTGAGCTGTGTGTGTGGGTATAAAACATTAGTCATTTGATTAACTTGTGATTTATTCAGAAATGCTATAATTCACATCTTTTTATGTTCTTCAGTATATTAATGTATTTTAATTCACAGATAAGACAACTTGGAGAAGAAAACTCTCCCTCTCTGATTTCCAACTTCTTTGAAAGAATGATTAGAAACACATCAATAATAAATATTTAAAACCTTAAATAATAAATCACATTAATGAAAACATGTATATCCAGTGAGGTTTTTTTTTTTAATATTTTAAAGTAAGAAGTAAAAAAGAACATTAAAGAAACTTTGCAACATACCTTAGCAAAAGAGTTTAGCTGCAAATGTTACAATAAGGATCATGAATAAGAACATTATCAGCAGAATTTTTGAGAAGCCACAATTATATCTTAAATGAGGCTCACATATACTTGTTTTCAGTCATGTTGCTAGTAAAATATTTGCAGTGATCATTTTTCAGCTTCAGGTAATATAATTGCTTTTATCCTTCATTTATTAAAAATGCAATCATATGTGTAGAGTTATATTTAAAAATAATAGAATACTCTGAGTTTCAACTATTTAACTGTCTAAAGACAGATAAAAAAAACATAGATGAGTAGCCATGGCACTGAAATTATATTGACATGTACCTTGCAGCATTATTTTCTATAATTACTGAGATTTCCCTGTCTTATACTAAAAACATCTTATTTATTTGATAAAGTAGCATCACCTAGTAGACTTTACTGTTTAAAAACAGACTCATAACAAACTTAACTATTCTCCTCTGCCTCCAACTCTATCCTAATGGTAGATTATAGACACATCTGTCATCTATTCAACTAAATGCTTCCTGTGGTCCTTCCTTTCCTAATCAGTTCCATTATTGCCTTTATCATGCTCAGGCTTTTTATTTATTTATTTATTTATTTATTTATTTATTTATTTTGAGACAGAGTTTCACTCTGATTACCCAGGCTGGAGTGTAGTGGCATGATCTCAGCTCCCTGCAACCTGCGCTCCCAAATTCAAGCAATTCTCCTGCCTCAGCCTCTCGAGTAGCTGGGACTACAGGCACCGCCACCATGCCAGGCTGCAAGCTTTTTATTATCGCTCAGTTTTTCAGTCTTTCACTCATTTCACATTTAGGTCAAAGCACATTATTTATCTATTTTTAGCAAATTATAATTTATCTTGCTCATTTTGGTGTTTAAAGAATTTCTAAATAAAGAAAACTTTGTTTTTTCCATTAATACTTTTTACTTAATAACTCAGGCTTTAAATATATATGTATACACACATATATGTATATGTATATATATTTTGACCCACAATACTTTTGAACATTAAGACATATCTATGTTAAAACATATATATACTATATATATATAAACATATATATATATATATATATGTTTTAATGTTAAAGAACAGAATCTGCAAATAGGTCTCAGAACCTCAGATTGAGAAATAGCTTGGAAGAAAAATAAATTATTTAGACTATTCGTCTTTTTTTAGTGTTAAATAATTTTATACATTGCAGATATATTAAATGGATATTTTAAAATAAACTTTTATCTTATTTTGATATATTTAGTGGCTTATTGTAACATAAGAAAGCATTGAAAAAAAAGAAAGAAAACTGCTGCAAAGTAAGGGGGAAAAAACTAGCAATGAGTAGAATACAAGACGGCTGAACTCAATGTTCTTTTATAGGACTATGTTATAAAAATGTCAGGTTAATTAAAGGACAGAATGTCATCAGAAAGAGAAAAGAGTGCATTGAATCTAATATAAAATGTCAATGATTCAATAATTTTTAGAGTTAAATTGGTGTCCTGTTTCAAGCATGAAGAAAAAAATGTTTGGGCAAATTATTATTTTTCTATAAAATTCAAAGACATTTCTATTCTTCAGACCTACCATTTACCTAAAATGTGCTCCCTCACAATCAAGGGTTTCGCAAACTTAAATATACTTCCACAACTTCTTTAGCTGAGATGAGTGAATGACATTTTATTCCCGTACCTAAGAGTGTGATTAATTCATATAATGTTCAAACCAGTTGATTTGAGGATTTCACAAGAGCTTTGGTGTGTGTATGCATGTGTGTGTGTGAGAGAGAGAGAGAGAGAGAGAGAGAAAGTGAGAGAGAGATAATTAGAAAGTCATTTAATTTTACTATTAGGTACTTATATTTTGCCAACAGGTATAATATGCAAAATAACAGAAATAGTATTCATAAATGCCCACTTTCTCATGCATAGAATTCCAAATACGTTTTCTCCTACCTGAGATACTGTCACTCCCTTCCCCAAAATTCCAGCACACAATGAGTCAAATGACTGAAATATAAGCCATACCCTCTATCATATCCAGCAATCTGATGATTTTATCCACAATACGGCCAATATACAATACCAAGATAGAACTTTATAATCTTGACAAAAAGTGTTATTTTGAAAAGCACATAGGAAAATAACAAACAGGGCTTAGCACTCCACTGTACATTGTGTTCCCGCCCATTGACTCTGTAGTTGGTGAATCTGTTCCTGTTCTGCCCACAAGAGACTTTTCTTGTGCTTTATTCTTTTTGGTCACTATATTTGCCTGCTGGGAATTATGGTGTAGTTATTAAAGGTGAAGGCTCTGGAAAGAGAATAGTTGATTATTACTTGTATAAATGCCTTACAACCTTTTTGGGACTGGCTAAAGAAGGATTCTTTCTCTGTCACCTCTTCCATGCGTGTAAAGTTGGGGAGAGCAGTTATATCTGACTTCGTTTTCCGTTAGCACTGAAAAAATAACTTCAAAATAAGCTCTTAAATGCAAATCAAATGGTCATTATTAAAAAGTAAAAAAATAACAGATGCTGGTGGGGTTGTGGAGAAAAAAGAACAATTACACACCTTTGATGGAAGTGCAAATTATTTCAACCATTGGGAAAAGCAGCCAGTCAGTTCCTCAAAGAGCTAAAAACAGAACTGCCATTTGACCCAGCAATCTTGTTACTGGGTATATACCCAAAGGAATATAAATCATTCTGCCTTAAAGACACATCCACACATATGTTCATTGTAGCGCTATTCAAAATAGCGAAAACATGGAATCAACCTAAATGCCCATCAGTGGTAGACTGGATAAAGAAAATGTGGTGCATATACATCATGGAATACTACACAGCAATAAAAAGAATAAGGTCAGGCCACATGTAGTGGCTTGTGCCTGTAATCCCAGCACTTTGGGAGGCTGAGGAAGGAGTTCAAGACCAGCCTGGCCAACATGGCGAACCCTGTCTCTACTATAAATACAAAAATTATCTGGGCATGGTGGCAGACACCTGTAGTCCCAGCTACTTGGGAGGTTGAGGCAGGAGAATTGCTTGAACTCCGGAGGAGGAGGTTGCAGAGCTGAGATCACCCCACTGCATGCACTCCATCCTAGGCGACAGAGGGAGACTGTCTCAAAGCCAAAACAAAAGCGAAAACAGCAAACAAGATCATATCCTTTATAGGAACATGGATGGAGTTGAAAGCCATCATCCTTAGCAAACTAACACAGGGAACAAACAAACAAACAAACACCACATGTTCTCACTTATAGGTGGGCATTAAATTATGAAAACACATGAACACAAAGAGGGGAACAATATATGCTGGGACCTACCTGAGGGTGGGGGAGGGAGAGGGTCAGAAAAAAATAAATAAATAACTGTTGAGTGCTAGGCTTAGTACCTGGGTGATGAGATGATCTGGACAACAAAATCCCATGACTTGAGTTTACCTCTATAACAAGCCTGCACATGTACTCCTGAACTTAAAGTAAAACTTAAAAAGAATAAACTCCTAGAAAAGTGCCTAAGACAAAATAAGTGAATGTTTTTTTGTTGTTGCTATTATCATATGTTTCCACTATTGACATTTATGACATTATCTGCAAAGGTCATTGCAGAAGACACTTTAACAATCAACTTCTTGATATGCTTGATATCCTTGATATTGCTGTATTTTTCTTCTGATTTTACCTTCTTAGGCAATGCAACTTTAAATTTCATTAGGGGCTTCTGACTCTGGTAATAAAAGATTAACCTGTAAGGATCGTTCTAGTAAAGTTGACTAGGAAATGTGAAGTAAATATTTTCTAAATTACTCTTGGAGGTATTAATGATATTATAACATGCTGAAAAATTATGAATCTAAGATTCAAGATAAGAAAACCCGAGAAGTAAGCCTGACACTTGGAGTCACTTTTTCCACAGCTGTCAACCCATCCTTGAAGTGAAAACTGAAAGCCCAAGTAGCAATTTTGACAGCTGCACGCAGCTCATGGAACCAAAATGAGAACACCCTCTCTGCAGATAAAAAGCAGAGGCTTCTAAGCCTTCCGGTTACCATGTTATGACTCTTGAGTGCTTACAGGACTAAAAGTGTTCTAGAAGTAGCCCAGCCTATGCCAGCACAGTAGCCTAGATTTTGACTATCTTAACCCTTGACACTTGATTAAATATGAGTTAACCAACCATCAGAAGCAAAACTAAAAAACCTGGAAGAATATTTTTCAATTCTAAAATGATTACTTAATTTTTTTGAAGTTTCTAAGTTGATAAAAAATAAGACACAAACTAGACAAAAGGTATGACTGACAATAAAGAAAAACAACATACAATGGAATAGACTCTATAGAAGCCCCAAATTGGAGAAATTATCAAACAGAGGCCTTAAAATTCTAAGATTAATAATTTTACAATATATAAGATGAATTCATCCGCTAGTATTGATTAAGGAAGTGGTATGACCTTTGGAGAGAAGGTAACTGGATAGTTGTGTAAAAATATTGTAAAATATGGTGTAAAGTATTGTAAAATATTGCAAAAATATTGTAAATAATATAAAATGTTATAAATAAATGTTGTAAAAATAAACTTACATTGCCACTGGATGTTTTGCTAGAGAACACAGAGACATAAAAGAAAACTAAATGGGAGTACTAAAATGATACAATACCTGAAGTTAAAGACTCAGTGATTGAATACAAAAAGGACCCGAAGAGAAAATTTGTAAATAGAAAGATATATCAGGAGATGATACCCAACTGATGCCTAGAGTGACTAGAAGTTGGAAAAATTAAGAAGACTGTGTAAGCAAATTGAAGTGTCTTGTACTGAATGTGTGTGTCCTCCCAGAACTCATACATTGAAAGCCTAATCCCCAATGTGACTGCATTTGTAGATAGGGTCTTTAAGAAGCTTAACCTTAGTCAAGGTTAAATGAGGTCCTAGAGGTGGCGCCTTGATCCAATAGGGTCAGTGTCCTTATAAGAAAAAGCACTAAGAGTCTGTAACTGGGTAACCCAGATAAATACTACCAGCTGTAATTATAATTGCCAACTTACCTCCCAGCCAAGATAGAATTATCCTCAGGGGTGTTCTAGATAAATCCTCTGGTGAGTCAGTTTCATATTTTGTCATCTGTTTACTGATACTTCTCACTTTTGATAGTAATCCTGTAACAATTGGGATTCTTTTCCTTACAAATAATGAAGCATCTAACTCAAAATGGCTTGAAAAATAAATACGAAGAATTTGTTGAGTCATATGACTAAAAAGACAATAAATAATCCTTTGGGCTTCAAGCAGTTTTGACTGTAATCCAATTTTGCTTCTCTGCTCATCTCTCAGTTCACCCTCTTTGTGTAATGGTCTTGTATAAAAGCCTTACCTTGGCTTTCCTTGGGCATTGTCCTGAAAAGGAACTTCTCAGAATAAACAGGAATGAAGGAGCCTCTAAACCATCACAAATTCCAATGCTTTAGTCCATCCCTGAATTAATTATTGTGGAAAATAAAATCCTTTAACCAAATATAAACACAAGGGCCAGAATTGTACAAATTGACTTAGACCTGTGCTGTTCAATATGGTAACCATAAGCTATATGTGGTTATTAGACATTTGAAATGGAGCTAGGGTGCTGTAGAAATTAATTTTTAAAATGTATTTAATTTTAGTTAACTTAAATTTAAATTTAAAAATACTTGATTCAGTTATTAGGAAGACTTTACGTTTGAAATAATTTTCAAATGGGGAATCTATTTTTAAGGTGTACATTTTATAAAATTCAAATGCAAGTCTAGGATATTCAATGAAAATTTAACATCTCTATTGAAATATACAAATATATATTTATCCATGTTTATAAAATATACACAAAGTTTTAAAGACATAGTTCTAAAATGTAATACATATCATTACTTTTATATTGGTTTCATGTTGAAATGTTCACATATTGAATATATGTGGTTAAATAAAATATATTATTAAAATTAATTTTGTCTTAAAACAGTTTTTTAAAGCCTGCCAAAATATTCATAATTGCAAATAAAGCATATTACTATTTGTCAGCACCAATTTAGGTCATTTAGTACTCGCTTCTGAACCTGTAGTTGAGGTCAGTTCTACATGAGTACACAATGGATTGGGGATGGAATGGATTTTACAGAGACAAACACAGGTTTCATTGCATGAAGGTCACTAGGAAACATCTGATCATTTAACTTTATTCATAATTGAGCATGCTGATGGTCTTTATCCACAGAAGGGCAGCTGGAACACTTTGAATGAGCATTTGTATTGTCATCACACTTTCTATTCCCACTGGCACTACGTATTCTTAGCAGTTACCATCTCTCACTTGAAGTACTGTCATAATTTTCTAAATGTCTTAATAATTTCCATATTCTGTCTATATTCAAATGCTAACATCCTTCAAATCATACTGTAGACCACTGGAAGACAAAACTATCCAGTTATCTTCTTTGTAAACGAATACTAGTGAATGAATTCATCTCTGTACTTTTGTGAGCTATATACTCATATAGTCTTCTATCATACTACTTGTCTTAATTGCTTTATTTATTTGTTTGCATGTAAAACTTCAGTAGGTAAATCGTAAGTCCTAGATGAGGAGGCTCAATTTTTTCCTCTTTAATTTAAATTTTCCCACACATATTTTGGCATACATTAAGAATTTGCAAATAAATTACTCAATTATTTGGCAATCTATTTATTTACAAAAGGATAAAGAAGAGCAAATCTTCAAGTTCTAACAACATATGTGATGGGGAATTGAATCGTTGCAATTTGCCTAATTTTCCAAGTTCAAAAACTGTGTTAGAAAACTTCTGGTTCAGACAAGATGATATGATCATTCATCCCTGCCTCTCCCTGATTAGTATAATTATAAACCCTGGACATGATACAAGAGGCAACCAAAGAAGGACTCTGAAAGGTAGAAACAGGAAGGACTGTAGCAACAACATGGCTTATGACCTACCACTGAACAGCAGGAGCCAACCGAGGCCAAACACCTCTGGAGCCCAACCTAGCAACAGAAGTTATCCCAGTTAGGCTCATTCTTCCCCCACAGCACAGAAGTCTCTCTAACAATACCAGGCAAGACCACTGCCACCAGGAAGGCAAATCCACAGGGAGCTCTGTTAACAGTAAGTGTCCTTAGGAGGTACTCCTCTGTCCCACCCAGAAGCAGGATAGCAGGGGCCACCAACAAGAAACATCAAGTCACTGTGACTCCACTTGGAAAGATCTCTTTGATTCATGGGCCAGAGGACTCCCTTCCTCACCTAAAGAAAAAGCATGACTTGGCATCACAGACAAGAGAGTCTTGCCATAAAAAAAATCACCTGGGACAGAGACAGAGAAGCTCCCCATCTACTAAGACTCCCCTCATTCAGATGGAGACACCTGGTGACCAAAAGACACTAACAAGGAGTGTCCCACACAAATAAGTAAGAGCTTATCCCTAACACCTGCTTTGATTCCAGCGGGCAGAGCGCCTGATCCCACCTGTAAACACCAGGCTTTGGGGGTTACCATTAAGGGGCAACAGGAGGCTGCCAGCTGAAGAGCAAGAATCTCACCACAGCAAGTGCCAGATGCCACAAGGGAACTTTGTCTCCAGTGGCAGAGACCCCTTACCCCACCAAGAGGCACCCCTGCTCTCTTCTGTGGCAGCTCCTTCTGCTCCTTCACATGGCACCAGCAGGGATCATTAGACAATCCAAACAGACCAAAATAGCACCACAAAAGCTGTTACAATTAAATTGTCATTGAAAACACAATTGTGTCCAGGTTTAATTAGAGCCCAACATCTCATAATGTAATAGACAAAAATCAAAAATGCACACTATAAACACCCATCATACTAAGAACTAGAAAAATCACATCTTAAATGAGGAAAAACAAGCAAATGATGACAGCACCAAGATAAATGAACTGTTGAAATTATCTGACAAGGATTTTAAAAAAGGTATTATAAAAATTTCTCAAAAAACAATAATCTATTGAAACGAAGAAATAGAAAATATCAAAAAATTACTAGAAGTTATATAGGAAAACCAGATGGAAAGCATATGCCTGAAAATTACAATAATTATACAACACGACTAAATGGGATTTTAATCCAGTTATGCAAGTTCCAACCTTCAAAAATTAATTGATGTTATGTACCATGTCAACACACTATGGAAAAAAAACTATATGATTATATTAACTATTGCAGAAAAATAACAGCCAATTAATTATGTATGTCTCACCAAGTAAGGACTAAAAAAGAAAGCCTCAAATTGATTTAAAAAAATATTATCTACAAAAAACCTACATCTTACATCATACATAATGATGAAAGCCTAATATTTACACACTTTTATCAGAAATAAGGCAAGGGTAAACACACTCATCACTGATATTTAAAATAGTACTGGAAGTTCTAGCCACATTGTAAAGCAAGAAGAAATAATAATAGACATATTGGTTGGAAAATAAGTTATAATACAGTCCCTATTTGTAGATGACATGATTGTATAGGAAATATTAAGGCAGAAACCAACCAGAACAAACCAAGATTTATTTAAAAACAAAAAGTTCTTGAATATGTTAGTTAAACAAGTTTGGAGGACACAAGATCAATACACAAAAATCAATAGCTTTTGTGAAAACTAATTTGCCCTCGAATAGCCAAATTGATCTTGAAAAAAATAAAATGAATGGAATCACTGTACCTGATGTTAAAGTTTACTATATAGGTATAGTAACAACACAGTGTGTTATTATGTGTTGTCGTTGTTAGAGAACCCCGGATAGACCCAGACAATAAACCCAATTGATTTTGACAAAAATGCAAAACCAATTTAAAATGGGAAGGATGGTCCTTTAAACAAAAGGTACTAAGGTAATTGATAGCCAGGCAAAGAAGCAAAAACAAAAACAAAACTTCAACTTAAATCTCAAGCGCCTTATATGAAAATTAACTCCAAGTAGATCACAAACTTCATGGAGAACGTTTTCAGAATTGAAGTTAAGGTATAGTTTTATACTTGAAAACAAAATCATAATTTATAAAGAAAAAAAGATAAATTGAACCTCATGAAAATGAAAAGCTTTTACTCTGTGAAAGACCTTGTGAGAAGATGAAAAGACAAGTTACAGACTGGCCAAAAATATATGCAAACCACATATCTGATAAAGGAGTGGTAGCCTGAACGTGTAAAGTACTCTAAAAACTACATACAAAACAACAACACAACACGGTATAATTGGACTCTCTGTAACAAAGAATGAATGCTTCGGGTGATGGATATCCCGTTTACCCTGAAGTGAATTTTGCACATTGTATGCCTGTACCAAATATCCAATATCCCCCATAAATGTATATACCTATTAGGTATCCACAAAAATTAAAAATCGAAAAAAGGTAGAGATATGAACAGCTATTGACAGAACTCAGAGACATTGTGGCTGCAGTTCCAGATCATCACAATATAATGAATATCAGTAAAGTGAATCCCAGTTTTTTTTTTGGTTTCCCAGTCCATATAAAAGTTATATTTATACTATACTGTAGTTTAGTGAATGTGAAACAACATTATGTCTAAAAAGCACCTCACTGCTAAAAAGTGTTGACAGAGACATGAAGTGAGCAGAAGCAGTTGGAAAAATGGGACCAATAGACTTGACACAGGGTTGCCACAAACCTTCTATTTGTAAAAACCATATTATCTGCAAAGCATAAGAAAGTGAGGTGCAATCAAACAACGCATGACTATATTTCACCAAAGATACAAATAAAAAATAAGCACATGAAAATATTTTCAACATCATTAACTATTAGGAAATTGTTATAATGAGATATTATCCTTATAATATCGTATACTTATATATACTTATAAAATGAATACTATAATGAGATATTATTATGTACCTATCAGAATAGCTAAAAAATAAATAAATAAACCGCCACCACCAAATGCTGGTTTGGATGAAGAAAAGCTAGATAACTTACACATTGCTGGTGGAAAGTAAAATGGTGTAGCACTATAGAAAACAATGAGTTTCTTACAAATATAAACATGCAATTACCATAGGACCCTGTAATTGTACTCTAGCATTTATCCCTGAGAAATAAACACTTATGCTGATGCAAAGACCTGTACGTGAACATTCACAATAGTTTTATTCACAATAGCCCCAAATTGGAAACAACCCAGAAGGCATTCAATGGGGGAATGGTTAAACAAACTGTGGTACATCCGTCACATGGAATATTACCAGACAAAAATGAAATACTTTATTGATAACCCATATAACTATTAATAATTCTGCAACTTGGATGTATCTCAAGGCAATTATTCTGAGGAACCAAAAGTCAATCCCAAAAGATTACATGCTGTACAATTCAGTATATAGGACATATTGAGATGACAAAACTATAATAATGAAGAACAGATTACTGGTTGCCAGAGTTTAGGATGGGACAGCAGTTTAGGAAGGTGGGTGTGATTATGAAAGTGCCACATGATTAATTACTTTGGGGATGGATGCTTATATGCATTGACAGTGTCAATAGATTCATGAATCTACACATATCAGCATTGCATAAAACTAACAGTCACACACACATAATCCCATAAAAAGTTTAAGAAGTTCATATAAATGTGGGTAAATACAAATAAGATGAGCAAATTGTATCATGCCAATTACGTTATTGTAATATTGTACCATAGTTTTGCAAGATGTTACCAGTGATGAAGACTGGGTAAAGGGTAAATGAGACCTCTCTGTATTATTTCTTACAGTTGCCTGTGAATCTGTAATGATCTCACAACATTTTAAAAAGATCACTTAAAATTATTAGCATAACTCCACATCCAATTTATTAATACAAAACAGTAACTTTAGGAGAGTAATTGCTCCATGAACAGTGAACTGAGAGGATAGAAATAAAGGGTGGGGGAAAATGATAGAAATAGTTTCCCGAAAGTCTATGCCATACTGCACTGTTAAACATTCATAAATGCCTAAAGATAAAATGTCTGTGTACGTAAATAAGTCACAAGAGGGATTTAATGGCACAAATGTCTTAATTTGACAGATGAAATAAAGCTTGTCTATGTAATGAAATGCCGAGTCAACTAAAAGAATGCTGTAGATGCATAATATTAACAAATTACCATAATTTGAAGGACAAATTTTATAGTATCAGTAATTCAATAAAAGAATGTCATTGCTTAGCATTCTTTTAAAAACAACTACTCAATATGACAGTGAAGATACAGTTTTGGTCGTGGTTAAGGAGGACTGTTATAGTTGAATTAGAAAGTACTTTCTTAAGGTATGTGCAAAATTACGATCTAGATGAACCTGTATCTACACAAGTAATATCAGAAAATGACACAGCAAGCTTTATAAGATGAATAAATACCAAACCTATGAATCAGGTAAGAGACTGTTAACATAAAACAGACTTAGAAAATACAGAATTTTTCAGACTTCTTAAGGTAATTTTGATCAATATTTAAAACCATAAAGGAAGTGATGACTTTTATTTTCCTTAACAATCACAGGAAGTTAACTTTGAAACATGAAATTACCAATCTAAAAAAAGTAAAATAAAGACTCTAATTCATGTATCAGATATTAGACTTCACAGAATATTACTCTGTTGAGTGGTATAATTTAAAATCCTAATAGCTTCCAATAAAATTTGGTTAAGTTCATTATGAGTGATTGATAGGTTTCTGGTGGATTCTGACATCCGTTAGCTTACATTTCTTTTTGGTTTTGTGAGTAATATTTGGGAACAGAGCTATGACATATACTACAGTTCAGTACTCTCTCTCATAGAGATAATGCCAACCTGGTGATATATAGTTTCTTAATTTATTCCAATTACTCCTATTCTTTATGTTATAAACAGAAAAATTAAATTTCATAAGACTTCATGGGAATATTTAAAAGAAAGACAATTTTATTTTTAAAGGAACGTGGATTATTTCATGTTTATGGGTAACATTTTAAAAAATAAATTTTTAACTTCATTCAGTAAAGAATTTCTAGTATTAAATTTCTATTAAACTTGAACATTAACTCCTTAGAAAACATTAGCAACGTATTTAGACATTTGTTATTTCGTTTTATTTAAAACAATCTGCAGACCATTTGTAGTTGACCTTTAAAATAAAGCATTTATAAAATGAAACAAGTTTGGCAAGGTGAAAATAATAGAACAAATTCCAAACCAATTTCTAAAATTAACATGTAATTTGGTCCTAATATAAAATTGAAGAAGACAATTTTTTGACATTTCTATTTTAAATTGTACTTAATAAAATCCTGAAAAATAAAATATGTACAGTGAATTTTTCAGTTTGCTGCTTGCTCTTGATTTAATTAAACAGATTATTTTAATCAATGAAGTTTGATTTTAACCTGTGCCTTGAAGAGTCTGCATCATAAACAAGGTTCAATTGTAATGAGATTATAAGCAAAATATGAAGCAATCGGTAATATTTCTTGTTTTCTTAAGATAGTAGTCACATTCAAAGATAACCATGATAGTTGACAAGGAAAAAATATCAATATAATATACAAGATCTCTCTAGTCCTATTAAAAGGATAAGGGCTAAATGTTTTTTTGCCATTTCAGAGTGCCTTTGTCTAACTTTCACAAAACAAACAGAAAAAAAAGGGCCAAAAATTAGATATATTTTCCAAAGCTGAATGTACAATATTGAGACTTTACCACTTCACCAGAGCAGATAATTAAACAATTGCATTAATTATGAGTTGACAAAGCACAGGCAAACCTAGTGAATTATTACTACATTTTACAAATGTAGGAAAAAATACATTTGGTAAGAATTATTTTCTAGAACAGCAGTAACACTTTGGAATTTTTTTCAAATTCTGTGGAAATTATAAATCTTAATACTGCATGTCACATTATCCCACAGAAAGTTGTAGAAATGTATCTTTTTAGGAAATTATAAAGATATGATATGGAAGAGTTTTTGTTATATGACTAAACTACTATGAAATAAAATTTTTGGATATATTCTTAAAGGTGTCTTCATGTCATTGATTATTCAGCTTATATATAGCCAGCATTATTTACTACATTCAACCAAAAGTGAAGACTCAAAATGCTTATTCTCTAATCTTTGCAGCACTCTTAAGTCCTTGTCCATTTCAGCACAGCAAATGCTTATCATTGAAAGATTCTTGAAATGGTTTGGCTTTGAAACATTTCTTTTCCAAGATTTAACAACAAATTTGCAGGGACATTATAGCACCCCTGAAATTGAGTCTGCCCTACGATGAGAAATTTGCAGCATCTTCATCCTCCTCCCTGCAATCTCAGTTTTTCCTAAAGCATTAATATATTCAATTCAGCATTTCTTCAACAGTTAAGGAAAGCAACCTCTAGACAACATGATAATCCTAAATTCTATCGAAATGCTCTTCATTTCCCATATTGCTAAAAACATTAGAACTCGATAAATATTTTTAAAATTAACACTCTAGGAGGTAGAATTCTCACAAGCAAAGTCATGTAAGGAATCTTAATCTTGTTAGCTATAGGAATTAGGAAATGTGGGGTTTCTGCGTTCTCAGAGTAGAACACAGACGATGCCATCTTCATACTGCATCCCTGCACCTAGTGACTGCCTACGTGAACATGGAGTTATTCTGCCCCCCTTTCAATGTAAAATGAAGATTTTTGAGTTACTTTAGTAGCAAATAGAGAATGGGCAAGACATAATTTACACAGTTACACAAAATATGAATTCTAATTTTATGGATATCCCAGCCTTGGTAAAGAGTGGAAAGAGTAATTTGTCCTTCACCTAAATCCTATGCAACAACCAAAAAAAGATAAACCCAAAGACAATCAAATTTAATTTCTGCAAACCATTCTGGTGAATTCAAAATAAAAATATAAAACTGATATCACAATGGGATATTATGCTCAGAAAATCATAAGGTGAGGAAAACATGAGACTACTTCTCCCAGAAAGATGAATGAGAGAGGGAGGGAGTGGGAGCAGAGGGAAGGAAAGCAGATGAAGGCAAACAGCCTCCACAGAAACTGACGATGCAAAGGCAGAAATTAAAACCACACTGGACACATTAAAGAATGTGCACAATACTGAAGAAAATCAAATTGATGAAGCCCTCATAAAATGTAGAGAAAGCAAATAACAAAATATAGATGGCTGACATTTCTTAGAGACCAGAACGAATAAGCATGTAGATGGCAAGCTGGCTGGATGGGCAGATAGACGGGTGAAAGGAAGGATGATAGACACATTTGCATATATGAATTTATATATGCATAAATGCACATTATAGGAACGTATGAGTACAATAGATGCTATGTTGATTATAGATGTTGTTCGGTGTTTAAATTCATGTATTAACTGTTATAGTACTAAAAACCTTCTAAGGTATAAAAAAATTTTCTCAGCCCTGAGTATTTCTAAATGGATTTGAACCTAAAGCATACCAATTTATTCAATAAATAACAAAACACTAACGTATTCCTACATGTTCTTCAAACACTATTTTATTAGCTAACACCTGTATTTAGCTTTTATGAATCTTTGATTTTCTTCAGGCAATTAATATCAAGTAAAAAAATGGATGGCAGATATAGCAAATGATTTCCTGCCATGGGAACTTTGTGGATAATATTCCTGTTTCCTTGTATATTTCTCAAGGGTCGTTTTGTTAGAGTTCTTCCTGCCCTCAATTCCATATCAGTTTCTTTATAACATACTCTCTTGTCTACAACCACTTTTCCTTCATGGCACTCTCTCATTGCAGCTGTGTTGTGTGGATGCTTGACTGATGTTCATCATGCATGAGAAATGTTAAGTACAGAAACGTGCAGGACTGGCTCTCCTGTGCTCACTGTTCTTTCCTCAGCAGCCTATGTTGATCTTGGTACATGGTAGATACTCAATAAATATTGGTGAATAAATGAATCAGTGAAAACACTTTGCAAAATTAGCATTCCTATAAAACATTATTAATGTTTGTTGTGAATTTAGGCAAGTGCTTCAAACCCAATATCTTATTTTTGTTTGGTCACAATTAGTTGGTATATTTCACAATAAACTCATGTATACACAATATATCATATAATGTGGGTATAATACTGAGTCCACGAAATTCAGTCAAATTGAATTTTGTCTTGTTGTTAGTGATATTATTTGTCGTAGTTTTTTAAAATGTGGTTTTAATAAACTGGAGCATCAGATGCTTTCTATAAAGAAATACTGGTCTAGTCCTATCATTGTCTTGCTTCAAGAGTGAAACATCTGTATGTGTGAAATACAAATAGTAAATTGTAATAGGTACTATAATATTTTCAGCTGAGTAACTAAACACCACATATAGTACTTTTTCACTCCTGTCATTAACATTGAGTAATAAAGTTGGAACACTTAGTATGCATCTTAACATAAATATTAGAATCTATTATACTTCAGATGAAAATATCAGGTAATGTTATAATAAAATAGATGTTAGTGGTCCTGTTTATAAGTACATGTCACTGTAACTGAAATTTAATGTAGGTATAATGTATAATGAAGTTTCATAGATAAAATATTACATACTGTATACATGTCCTGAAATATCACACTGTTACTCCATCAATAGGTACAATCCTTGTGTGTCAATTCAAATAACAATCAAAATAAAAAATACAAGTTCTAGAAGATGCATACCTCAAAAATTAAAGGAGAATATATATGTATGTTTGAGTATTTGAGGCTTGTGTCTTCTAGAACTTGTATATTCTAGAACTCTAATATAATATATAATCTTAATATATATAAAATACGCACATAAATTAAAAATATGTGTTAGCAACAAAAGGGGATATATCTTGTTGAGCCCCATTGAATGATGGATAGTCAAGCAGTTAAATACGATTTATAATAAATATGCCAAAAAGTGGTTCTTACTCATAAAGGAGTAAATTTTTGTACTAAATTTCAGAAAACCATTGTGTTATTTCATACGAACTGAGAGATCAACACTGTTAAAGGGAGTTACGTCAGTGACAATAATAAAGATGCGGTGTGATTTGTGGTAAAAAATAACTAAACTACCATCTGCATTGGACATTTAAAAATATTCAGGTAATTTGAGGGAAAAATATATAATAAAAAGAGGAACATTTTATCTGTGAGACTGACCTAGAAGTTAATTAATATTAATATTACAAATTAAATGTTGAAATTTGAGAGAATTACATATTAAATCAGGAGAAAAAAAATGGGCGTCATCTTAACCATAACATATCTGATGACTCTGGCTGTCAATGGAGTTGACATCTTCCATTCCTAGCACCCTCATGTCACGCTCGTCCAATTTATCATCATACAATCAATCAGTGAAGCTAAAAGGATATCAGAAAGCTAATGTCTTGTGAATGGTAATTAGGAAAGGACACTTAAATTATCACTATTAATCTTTACAGTACCCTGTGAATTAGATATCAATTCAATTTACATATGCAAACAAGCTCAGAAAGGTTAAGTAAATGATAATAAAATAATATAATCAGTGAATAACGCGGCCTAGAATAGCATCTCTTTTAAATATGAGCTCTGTCCACTCTACTACATTGCCTCAAGCAAATAAATCTTATCAGATTCAATTAATCAAAATATTTTTCTCTTAACTGATATCATAATATACAGTTAGAAACTGTTATCAAGAATAATTATTGATTTTATTTCTGCCAAGAAAATGAGCCAGCTTTTTTCTTCCACAAATAAATGGAAATAAATATTATAGCAGAGATATGCAGGTCATTTTTTGAAAGAGAGAAATGCAGCAACATGTTTTATTTATTTTATTAAAGCACACAATTCAAAAAAATCAAAAGCTCTAGAGAACAGCATGGCTCTCTACTCTACCCCTTAGCACCCTCGAGACTGTCTGCAGAGACTGCTGAGTATCATAGTTTTGATGTTTGGTGTTTCTGGGTAATGATTTCCATGATTTTAAATGTACCTTACAGCTCTACTTATGTGTCAGCTTTACATAATGCATGTGCATGGTTGTTATTGAAAGATGAGCATTTTGCTTACACAAATTACTTTCTACCTTCCTTCTCCTCCTTGCCCACAAGCTGACATAATTTTGTTTTATATTCATCTATTGTTTATGTTTGCATTTTTTTAAATTACATACTTAAACTTCTATGTCATTTTCATTCAGTTTTAGTTGTAATTTCTTGTCTCCCATTGTGTAAAATAAAGATATCGTGGCTTACCACATCTCCTTTCACCTCCATGCAATGTTTTTCTCCTTACAACTTTTTTACTGCCCAGATCACTGATATTATTTATATTTTGTTCCATAACCATGAAACATTAAATAAATGATTATATATGTAATATTTTGTCTCTCAAATTCCTAAGATTTTTGAAAAATATTATTAATATAAATTAATAAGATAATGTTTGTCATTTTTTAGTCAAGTAGCGAGTTAAGATTTCATTTTTATCACATTTTATTATTTTATTTTTATTACATATTTTTACTAGTGACACACAAATAAATCTGTTTATAGTATCAAGGCATCCATTTTGCACCCCAGAAATTTCTCAGAATCATACCATTTACAATTTTACATTCTGCAGAAGAAGAGAAAAAGACTGGCTGATAGGATTATAGAAACATCCTGGAGGAAGAGATCCTTTAATTATAACTTAATGAATGGAAAGAAGGTATCACTCAAGTGGCAATGAGAAAAGAAATTCTAAATACAGGGAATCAACTGAGATAAAGCAAGAAAGGGAGAATTATGACTCATTTGGGTACAACTTTCATCCTACAAAGCAGAGTATGACTAGCAATGTAAGCTGGGGCAAAATTCAGGCTCCTGATAATGCTATTTTACCGTGTAATAATGGCAATTGGAAAGACAGGAGGGTCAGGGAATTCTGCATAGCCAGCTCAATAAATGACTCAATAGGGAACCAAGGTTTATGAATAGCAAGCCATTCCAATGACTAGTTGAGAGTTTCACATGGCAAGTCATTTTATACTAAAAATTGGATGTTCAAGGAAGAGAATATGACAGATACGTTAGGATACAGTGTTTTTTTCTGATAACCCACTTTATGGAAAGATGGTTTACAATACAAACCCTAGTTTTTTAAACGGCAATCTGCTTCTTAAGAATCAGCCTTTTACGCTACCTAAATTCATATTGTGTTAAAAACAAACTATTCGGGGCATACAATATTTAAAAATCAGTAGCATTTCTATATGCCAACAGTGAACAATCTGAATTCAAGCAAGCAATCTCATTTATAATAGCTACACAAAAATAAAATGCTTAGGAGTAAATTTAACAAAAGAAGGAAAAGATCTCTGCAATAAAAATTATAAAACGCTGATGAAAGAACTAAACAGAACACAAAAATAAGGAAAAGATATTCTGTGCTCACAAATTAGAAAAATTAATATTTTTAAATGTCCATGCTACCCAAAATGATCTATGGATTCAATGCAATCTCTATCAACATACCAATGGCATTCTTCACAGAAATAAATAATTCTGAAATTTATGTGAACTCACAAAGACCCAGAATAGCCAAAATAATCTTGAGGAAAAAAGCAAAACAACAACAAAAAACAAAGCTGGAGGCATTACACTACCTGACTTCCAATTATACTAGAAAGCTGTAGTAACCAAAACGGAATTGTAATGGGATAGAAATGGACACATAGACCAAGGCAACAGAATAAAGAACTCAGAAATAAATGTCTTCATTCGCAGCCAACTCATTTGCAACAAAGGCACCAAGAACATACACAAGAAAAGGACACTCTCTTCAATAAATGGGGCTGGAAAAACTGGGCAGCCACATCCAGCAGAATGAAGCTAGATCCTCGTCTCTCACTGCACAGAAAAACCAACTCATCATGGATTAAAGACTCAAATGTAAGGTGTTGAACTAGGAAACCACCAGAAGAAAACATTGGGGAAATTCTACAAAACATTGATATGGGTGAAGATCTCAAAAGCACAGGCAACAAAAGCAAAAATAGATACAAGGAATTACATGAAGTTTAAGAACTTATGCACAGTAGAGGAAACTAGAGAGCAAAGAGCACACAGAATGGGAGAAAATATTTGAAAACTCTTCAACTGACAAAGTATTTCACCAGAATATGTAAGCAACTCAACTCAACAGCAAAAAACACACAGCCCAATTAAAAATACGCAAAGGATCTGAATAGACATATCTCACAAGAAGGCATATAAATGGCAACCAGGTATATGAAAAAATGCTCAACATTGCTAATCATCAGGGGAATGAAACTCAAAGTCATGAAGAGCTATAAGTTCACTCCAGTTAAAATGGCTATTATTAAAATGACAAAAAAATAACAGAGGCCGCTGAGGATATGGAGGAAGAGGAACATTCATATACTGCTAGTGGGAATGTAAATTAGTACAGCAACCATGGAAAACAGTATGGTGGTTTCTCAAAAACTAAGAATAGTAGCAACATGGTCCAGCAATCTCATGCTGTAAATGTGTCCAAAAGAAAGGATCCTTAATACATGTTTATGTTATATATGTGTTGATTCCTTTATTTACAGATTACATTTTGTTATTCATTTCTGGTATTCTTTTTCTTTAACATCGTTCTGACTTTTTTCTACTCCAATTTTATATCTTTTGTTGTTCATCCATTTCTATTTTAAGTTTATGCCTATTAATTTATATTTCTGTATGATGGTTGTTTATTTAAATGATTAAGCTATACATTTTTTCATCTGTGTGCTCCAGATTTCTTCCTAGCTTTATAGATTTTTTTCTTTCTTTGAGTATTTTCATCAGACAATGTTTTATCTTCACTTTCTGTTTTCTTCTCATAGCTTTGATTAAATGAAGACTTAGCCTTCCTACTCATTATTACATACAAGAATACTCCTTTCTAAGAATAATAAAGTATTCTAACAGTTTTATGATAGGAAAGTTTAAGTAACTTAATTCATTTTTTATTCAAAGTACTCTTCTGTTGGTATTGTGAGGCACAACATTATTAAATAAATGGCATCTGTAAAGAGTCTATCTTCTTGTAACTTTTTACACAATCTCTGTTTTAAAAAAATCTTTCTTGCAGTCACTTTGTTTTAATATCTTCCCTTCTAAGTCTGTGAGTAATGCCCTTCCTCTCCTAGGATCTTTCAATTTTAGGACAGGTATCTCTGGTCCTTCACGATTTCCAAGTCCATAATCATTAGTGCTACTCTCAAACCTGTTCTTCTCATTCCATTGTCATTCATGTTGGGGCAGCCTTCTAGGAGGGACCCCCCCCACACACATACTGAGTATACTTGTGCTTCTCTATCATTTGTCACTTATAATCATCTTCTGCTTAACTTCCCCCAATTATATTGCTGATAATTGTTTTAGAAACACCTCTGCTGATTTCAGGAGTATATTTTCAAATTACCAGTAAATTAGGATTTATCACATTCTCTATTTATAAATTATCCTCTTAGTGTGAGTTTTGAATGATAGTATATGTTGTCTTTATTTATCTGTATAACTTTTATAAAATGTGTGTAGAAGATTTCATTTAGCAGCCACATTTATGCTAGACATGCAGGAATCCCTCTCTATAGCTATCGTTACATCATCATCACCTTTTGGTTTCCTAAGGACAGCTTTTACACAATACTCATCTTAATGTTTTTGTTGACATTATGTAATATACTTAGGGAAGCTTTTAAATATTGCATGACATCTTATTTATATATTTAGAATTCTAACCTTGAAAATCTCTAGCCCATGATTAAGCATTTTTAATTTTAGAAAACAGTTATTTCCCTACCTGATCTCAGCAAATTCTCAGAACTGTTTCTTTGATGTCTTTGTGAAAAATGAGAGAAATTACACCAGGAAGAAATTTATATACATAAAATGAAGATTAGTGGAAAGTGCTGAGAAAGAAAATGAAAAAAATATAAGATGTCTGAAAGAGAAATGAACAGTAATAGGATAAATGGATTGATTGATACCATGATATTTTTCTTTCATTAAAATGTATTGAAATCTCTGTAACATAAGACACTTAAAGATTTAAAAATTTCTCTAAATACATATATTGGAATACAAAATTCTTCACCTTCATTATTCATAGTTGTCTGAGTCAGAAGACAGTATTCTTTACCAGCCATAGTGTTTTTTTAACCCCACTCATTTTAAATGGTGATTGAATATATCATTTTACTTAGAAGATACCTCAAAGTACAATGATAGATTATATATAATAACATCCAATATTAAATGAAGACTAAGATTAATGCTTATAACAACACTCTGTAATAGGTATCAACATTAATAATATAAAGCTGAAAAAGATTGAGAGACCCACCAAATAAACTGTACTAAAGATGATGAAGCTGAGGCTTTCAGCATGTCTTATCCAACTTCAATGTATACTACTATCATTAAATTGTGAGCTCCTTCAAAGGAAACGTAATTTACTTAGTATTTTTGTCCAAAAATAAGCAGAATGCCACAATAGAAGGTAATGAATAATGTACTGAATTTATCTTTTTCACTTGTATATATATTATTTTTATAGAAGTAACAGTATTTCCCTGTAACCCCAGCACTTTGGGAGGCCAAGGTGGGCGGATCACGAAGTCAAGAGATCAAGACCATCCTGGCCAACATGGTGTGAAACCCCATCTCTACTAAAATATAAAAATTAGCTGAGCATGGTGGCATGTTCCTGTAATCCCAGCTACTCGGGAGGCTGAGGCAGGAGAATTGCTTGAACCAGGGAGGTGGAGGTTGCAATGAGCCGAGATCACGCCACTGCACTCCAGCCTGGTGACAGAGCGAGACTCCGTCTCAAAAAAAAAAAAAAGAAGTAACAGTATTTCAACAGTGTTACATCCTAATGTAGATATAGTGAATCATGAATATTACATTCTAGTTAATTTGATCAATTAAAAATTATTCAATTCATTTTATAATTCACTGATGCTTACTCAATGAACATTGAATGTAAAAGAGCCCATCCTTTTGATAAACTACAATCTTTTGAGAAACTCATAAACTAATAAATTCAGCATAATGTAACATATACAGTAATAAAGAAACATAAAAGATACAGAAGACATAAAATGATGAGAATTTTAGGAATGTCTTATAAAGGAGCTTGGCTTTAGCTTTATCTAAAACTGAATTTGAAGTGTCAATATCAGTTCTTCAAATCTGGCTAAGAAAAGAAAAAAGCAATTGCATAGCATTTCACAGGTTTAAATAAAATATTGGTTGGCTGCTTGTTTGTTATTTTCATTCCCTATTCCTTCCTGTCTCCATTGTTAAGCACAATTAATGGCATAAAAGAGGTTTTTAATACCCATTTTTAGACTGCATTCTAGCCTGGGCAATAGAACAAGAATCTTGTTCTCTCTCCCTCTTTCTCTTCCTCTTTCTTTCTCTCTTTCATTCTTTTTTTTTTCTTTTGCTCTTTCTTTCTTCTTTTTCTTTCAAAAAAAAAAGAAAGAAAAAATTATATATGTAAAAGCAAATTCCAAAACAAACCATGAAATATGTTTAAATGTCTACCTACAAAAGCCAGACAACAGACGGTGTAACAAGACGTTACACTGGTTTCTGAAAGTAGTCAAGAGTCTCTAAAATGACCCAAATTATCCCCCCTGTTGGTATTGATGCCTTATTTAAAATCTTCTCCTCTTTATTGTGGTTAAAACTAGTGACTCTCTTCTTAAAAATAGAATATGGCAAAAATGATGAGATGTCACTTGCATATGAAAATATTGTGACTTCTATCTTGCCCCTCCCCTCTCTCTCTTAGAACTTTAACTCTCAGAAAAACAAGACACCATTTTTCCATAGCCATAGCGAGACCAAAGTGGCAAGAAACTAATACACCTGGTCAACAACTAGTGAGAATACGAGGTCTGTCAAAAACCAAAAAGAAAGAAAACTTTAAGACAGCTGTAGGCTGGTGGACAACCTGATGGCTTGTTGTGAGACTCTGAGGCTGAGGCAGTTAGCTTGGCCATGCCTGGATCCTTGTCATCATGGGATGGTACATGTTTGTTGCTTTAATCTGCTAAACTTTGGTATAAATGTAGCAATAAATAATGTTTACAATTAGATAGAAACAGATGACAGTCCATACAGATTACACTGAAGATACTGAAATTTGATACAAAAGTAACAGAATACATACAGATTTCAGTAATAGTGGCAATATTAGCAAATCAGTATAACCAAAATTACTTTAATGATAATGATAATGGATATTTTATATTAGAAGCAGAGGGCACAAAAGCCTAATGGGAGAGGAATTCATCTCAGCCAACAACAGTGAAGTTTGAGAGGCAGAAATGGAACTCAGAAACACGTAGAATGCAAAGCAGGACACCTTTGTTGCAATCATTTCAGAAGAGGCAAATGAAGACAAGTCTATGATGCTGTCAAGATTTTCAGTGTCAACGATTGGCTGGATAAAGAGGCTGCCATTAATCCCAAGAAAGACCAAAAAGGAAGAATTACCTTAAGTGGGGAAGGAAGCGGGCAAAGGATGGGTTTCACCTTCAGCTTGTCGGACATTTGAAGGGCTTAAGGTACCCTGAAGTGGAAGTGTGATGAAAGAAGGCTTCCAGGGAGAAAGAAGAGAAAGGACAAAAAAAGAGGCCAGCATCCACGTTGAACACCAGCGTCTACACTGTGGAAAGAAGGTAAGGATGAAGGAAAAGAGACAGAAGGGAATGTCAGAAAGCTACAAAGAGGGCTGAGGGAGCCCAGGGTCACAGAAATCAAGGAGGAAGGGTTGCTTCAAAAGACAAGAAGTAGGTACCAAATTCAGCAAGAAAAACAGCTGCTTGCAGCCCAGCAAAGAGTTGCAGGGATATGGAAGTATCTGGCTACCAGAACTGTAGCATCTTCGCCACTGCCGTAGGTATGCTTAAGACTGGTATTCTGTCTTCTTTGTCCAGAGCCTGTGATTTGGGAGTTCATTAGCTCTCATATGCTTTTCTGTATCAAGATAAGCACTACAGGAAGGCCATGTGTCACGGATATGTGGACTATATTTTAAATTTTTCATGCTTTTTAGCAATGACAGGAAATGAAAACCTGTTACTAAGTGATTCACCATCAAGTGTTCTTAATGAAGCTGTCATTAGTTGCTGTCTTCAATATACTATGGAATAGACTCTATAGGAGCCCCATATTGGAGAAATTATCAAACAGAGACCTTAAAATTCTAAAATTAATACGTTTACAATACTAGCCTCACCTAGAAAAACAGGAAATATAATTTATCTAGTAATAGAAACACTTCAAAAAAAGAGAAAATCACATCCATCTGTGTTTTCTTAATTTCTCCATCAGAAATCTTTCCTCCGCTATCTTTGAATTTAGTCATCAAATAAAGTCTCTTCCTATTTGTAAGTTAGAAATAACTAAATTAGACCCACACAGGTCTAATTAGCCCCTCCCCCAATACAAGCATTTCACCTGCAAACATTTATTTTCCTAAGCAAGCTAATTTGACCCCCCCACCACCACCAGTTAATACTGTTAAGGTAAAGCTAATAATGTTCTTTTTAGGCCTTCCAATTTTCTCTGTCTGTTTTGTCTCTCTGGGTATGCAAAATACAAGGGCAGACAAAAAGTCTGAGAACACACCGTGTGACCCAAATAATGAGTTTCCATGTGTGCCCTGGAGGTTAGAAGAGGAATCAAGACAGATGTTGGGGCAGATGGGCCTTAAGGCACTGACTGCCCTCGGGGTACGTTTCACAGGTATTTAGTGCACCAACTGGAAAGTCAGATCTTTTTCCTTTACACATATCCCAGTGGGAAGAGCCCATAAGAGCTCTGACTCCATGGTGGCTGCAGATGCTAAGTCCTGTGGTCATGACTGCAAGTTTCTCCCTGCTCCTGCTGTTCATGACGTTCCCATTTAACACCATGGAAAACATTCTGCTGTCCAGCATGACAGCATGTGAGGGATGTGTGTTCTCTCTCAACTGAAGGGACCATCTTTTACTTCTGCAGTATCAGATGGATCCAGAGTTAATTTGGACTAATACCCTGTGAGTGAATAGTCCTAAAGTAAGAATTCAGAAGTTCATTCTTATTCCTCAACCATTTTACAGAGGGAAGAATGCAGTCAAAGGGACTAAAAAATGTATCTTTCAAGTTGTGATTCTGTTTTGGTGAAAGATATTCAGATTTTTGTTCCTCTTTACTTAATAAAACATATGCAACAGGAGGAGAGAGAATTATATATAGTCTGCAGGTATGAACAATCTCCTGTAATACTGTTGTCTCCGGCAACGTTTACCCAGCTATGAAAAATATTCATCCAATGGCCCCATGACCTTGAAAAGAAATGAGCTATCTATGACCATGACCTGAAGGTCTTTAATTAACCTCATTAAGAGAAGATTTTGTTTTTGTGTTTTGTTTTCAATATTTTCTGATACATTGGTAAAGTTTTTATTTTTTTGGCTTACTTAGTTTTTAACCTCTTAATTTTTAAAACGTACATCTGTTTTGTATTTATGTTTTAATTCTGAGTTAATAGAGACTTTTTTTTAACTGAATATTACTAAATCAAGCAAACAAAACAAAACCAAACTTTGGGAATCGCTTGTATTTATAGTTCTATGGGATTAGACAATTTGAACCTTTCAAGCAATCTTTTAATTTTTAATTTTTTTGGAAAAAAGTAGGTGTATATATGTATGGGGTACATGAAATATTTTCATACAGGACTATAATGTATACTAATCTGAGTAGTGAAATGTTCATCACCTCAAGCATTTATCCTTTCTTTGGGTTACAAACAATTCAATTATGCTCTTTTAGTTATTTTAATGTGCACAATAAATTATTGTTGACTGTAGCTACCGTTCTGTGCTATCAAATACTAGGATTTATTAATTCTATCTAATAAAATTTTTATATTTTTTGTCAAAGGGGCAAAATGGATTCACTTAAATGAATACTAAATTACTTATAAATAAATGTAAAATAATCTAAGAAGATTATTATTTCTAATTCATCGGAGAACAATTTTTATTAGTTTCTTTTATATTAGACTGTAGATTTTAGAAGATTTTTAAGAAGCAAACACACTATGATTAGATCATATTATTAGGACCTGTAACAGAAAACAAGGTGATCTGCCACTAATACAGGAGAAGGGGCCAGAGTTGGAGCTTTGAGAAGAAGGGAGCGAGTATTAGTCGCCCTCTGCAGCGTGGGAGGAAAGCTCAGCAGGTGACATAGGAGGCTGGCAGGGCAGTACGGAGACCCTGCTGGAACCTGGAGCCCACCCTGTCTCCTTACTGGTGTCCACCTGCACTCCATGGACTCTTTGTAAACAACAGTGAACAAGCTCATAGAGTTGTGAAGAGGACATCTACCTGGATTGAAGGAGGATTTCGTTGCATGATGAAAAATGAAACATTTTTGGAATGGAAGACTTAGAATATGGGCCAGAACATGGTTAAATGAAGAGACCACTAGACATGAAAGGGAACAGTTTCAGCTTAAAGAAGACTGAAGGCACTGGAGGCCTGGGGGAGCTGAAAGAAATGTAGTGGGATGAGAGACATGAGGAAGTAAAATGTGAGAGTCAGAACAGGATTCCCAGCATGATCTGGAGGACATGTGCTGTGTGGGGTTGTCATGCAGCCAGGAAGGCTCAGGCACCAGGGAGGAGCAGCTCAGTGTGGGTGAGAAGCCAGGAGGCTGAGGCTCTGGCGATGACCTGGTATGGGAGACAGCCCAGGCTTGGGATGGAGGAGTGGGGTGTGGCATGGGCGACACAGTCTCTAACTAAGGAGTGAAAATTATTCATCAGTAAATGAGAGTAGCCAAGGAGTATGGTGCTTCCACCCTCACCCAGCACTGCAAATATGTCATCTTACAAGTCAAAAGGGATATGTGCTTAATTAAGGTTACTAATCAGTTGATTTTAAGAAATATCCAGGAGTGCCTGAGTAATCACACAAGCCTTCAAAAGCATAAAGGGGAGTCCAAGAAACTCAAAGCATGGAGGTCTGGTTTTGATGGAGGAGAATACCACTAGCAAAGAAGTATGGGCAGCTTTGGGATGTGAGGTTGTCCCCCGAGCTGGCAGCCAGTAAGGTAACGGGAATCTCATAACGCTGCAGACGGAAGCCTCTAAATAATAGCCCAGACTCTCTAAACTGCAATTTTTCCCATACTAGATGCTAAGCACCGTGCCCAACTGAGCCCACCAGAATTTTGATGCTTCTGACCTGTAGAATTATGAGATAATAGTTGGATGTTGTTTTAAACTGCCAAATGGTGGTATTATTTTCAACAGCAATGGAAAACAAACTCCTCCCCAGTTGTCACCACCATGATGCCTTTTTATAAAGTAATGGAAGGATAATAAAATAGACTCAAATGTGTGAACTGAACTGAAAAGGACTGTGACTCTCGGGAACATGAAACGTAAAATAATCAGATTTGAGAGAGTTGGAAGGAACTTAACATCTATGAGGAAAGAGAGACTTCAGGAAAAGTGAAATACAGAAGAAACCTTCTTAGAAAGGGTTACAGATGCAGAAAATGGAGAGAAATTTGCTGGTTGGAGACATTCCACAGCTGAGTAGGCAGTGGTGTGGATTCAGGTTATGTGATGAGGGAAGATATTTTCTCCATGTTGTGTGGGAAAGGCAGGGACAGGCAGCACATCTCTGGAGAAGGAAACAATTTATGATCTGTGTGTAGAGGTAAATACACAAAAAACAGTAGTTTCAGGGTAGGTAAAGATGGGAAATTTTATAAGTGAAGTAAACTTGGGGTACGAAATTTTATTTGAAGAAGGCTAGCATTGAATTAAAGACAAAAATGAAGTTGAGTGTTTTTTTATCCCCTGGCTATATCCCATCTTAATCTTACCCTTCATAGCAGTCAAAATCTTTACATAGCTTCTCTCTTATTTATAGTTGATCCTCTTAAAATTTCTATTTTACTGATTTGCTTTTTTCAGTTGCCACTTTAACTCCTTGGTGAAGGGTTGGATATCCAAGACATCAATAAATGCATGAGTAGATTGTAATAAAACCGCAATTTATATGTATTCAAATTATATCTTTAATGGCTGTGTTATGGAATACTATAACATTAAAAGATGATAGTGTAAGGTGATTTTTTTTGTATCAAGGGAAAAATACTACAATTTAAGTAAGTAAATAATATTTGCCTCCCTTGATTATGTTTGGCTATTTATTGGAGCTTATATTAGACATTTTACTGGCCTATAAAACAGTGTTAGTGGCTGAATCTAGTGTTGTAAAAAAATTGTTGAGTGAGATTTACTGTTCCTTTTGTGAGAGGTAGGTCAGTTTTAGAAGTATTGTCATTTTTATAACATTGAACCTTCTTGTTAATGAAGAAAATGTGCTTTCTCAGTGACGAGCTTTACATATTGTAATGAGTGAATGCACACTGCAATCAAGATCATACTTTAATTTTATTTACTTTGCACACTGAAACATGTGGATAAAATTGTTTGCTTAACACTGTAGCATCTTATTTATCTTCAAAAGAGACTTAAGGAAATAGATCACATTTGATATGTGTATATAAGTTAATGCAGTAGAACCATGTACATTAATAGTCATACTTTATCAAAATTACATTTCTTCATGGCCTTCCTAAAATATTTCTAATAAAAAAGATTTAGCATATACTGTTAGAAATGTCTGTGTTCAAGTTGCTTTTTCACTTTCTCTCTGACTGTACTCTGATCCTCACCTCATTCCTTGAAAACTGCTGCTAAATGCAGACACCCACCCAAAGCTCAAGATATGGCTTAAGTTAGAGGTTGCTGCCACTTAAGCTTTTTACATGACCTCAATAGTCCCACCATAGTCTTGTATTTGTTGCCTTTGTAATGCAAAATATAAGAAATATACAGCTACTTCAAATGAGATACCATTTGTTCCTTTTATAGACAAGATCATACCTCTTAAATTCAAGGAAGCACATTTTATTCTAGATTTCCCTGAATAAATGTATTCCATATTTATTATACTCAAATTTAGAACACAAATGTTCTTTCCAGACTACCATTTTATCATTTATAATTATTTCAAATAACTCTAATTTTATGAAACACTCTTAGACCTGGAAACCAGAGGGAACATAGATTTTGAACACCATTTGTGCTATGCAATTAAATTGTTACACACACCTTTTAGTCATCATTCTTTTACCTTTTTCTTTTAACCCAAAGTACTTTTTTCTTTTGTTACATCTGTGCAGAGATCCCCTTGTCAAACTTAATCTATGTATCAAAAACTATAAGGAATGAAATATAAAACACCTGCTGATTGAGGAAAAGCGTAATTGTGCTGTACATATTTGACAGCATTTCAGAAAATTTCTGCAGAATTTTGTATTTGAATTTGTGCATTTTTCTAAAAGACATCTTTCCAGCATTGTTCCAATTGAATGGCATTTATTGAGCAAATGCCAGTCTCTCGGGACTATATTACAGGCTCTGGAGGTATTGTATTATTTAAAATCCAACCCATTCCTTTTGCAAACTTCTAACCTATATGGACAAATGAAACATAAACACATGGAAAATAATGTTTATAAAGCAGTACATAGGTATCTGTGCAAGTCCTAAATTGTGCTATAACTGTATCAGTGATTGAAAACTTAGGAAAAAGACATGTGAATAATCAGAGATGGAGATGCCAGGAAAAGTTCACATAGATTGAGAACATATCACATAGAAATAAAACCCATGGATTTTTTTTTTTATAACCCAGACTATCTGATCCAGAATCCATGGACTTTGGATCAGATAGTCTGGGTTATAATCCAGGTTACAGTATTTACAAGATATGTCACCTTGGACAAGTTAATTAAGCTTTCCAAATCTCAGGATTTGTTTTTTAATCTAAACAATGAAAAACTAAAATTGTAAACCCATAGGGTTTTGATAGAATTAAACAATATAACAATAACAATTCACAATTTAAAAACACTATTTACCATTCTTCAAAATATTTTACTCTTATTAATATATTGAATCCTTTCAACAATTTTATGAGATAGATGCTATCATTTTCCCCATTTTGTAATAGAGGAACTAGGATGTTAACTCCAGAGCACATGTACATAAACACTAAATTATATTGCTCAATAAATGTACTACTTATGGCTGTGATGGATAGAAAAGGAACGATCTATCCTAGACCTTAAAGCATTATTATGATATAAAGAGTCAAAAGAGAAATATCACATACAATATAATGCTTTAAAATAACTAACTGCGCATTTAGTCTGTGAGATCTGATGTGCATTTTAGATACATGTAATTATAACCATACCTTAAAATAATTTTTTGAAGGTTAGTCATTTCTCTTACAGATTATGATTCACATAAATGATACTTCTGGGAAATTGAGATATAGATGATACACATCAAAACTCATTCAACCACAAATAAATCGAGTACATTGGTAATAAATTACAAAATTTAAGAAAATTTAATTGCTTAACTTCTTCAATTTGAATTTGTAGGTATATGTCAAGTATCTTACCAAAGAAAATTATTTAGTGAAACTTCAAATTTAGCAGCTACTACTCTTAATAAAATTATATTTTATTGAATCCTTGAGAGCATCAGTGAACTGCCATGTCATGAGTAATAACTTAAAAAGAACATACCCATTCATGAGACCTGGGATGATCATTGGTATTTTCTTCCCAGAAAAATATACAATGAAATTGATTAGGAGTTTTAATATTCTCTATATTTGTTATACATGTTTTTCTGGACAAATTACTTTTTGCTACATTTTTTAGGTAAGATAAAAAAAGAAAATATCATCCTACTGCCTTTGAATTTTAAGTAGTTTATTACCTAACAGTTATTTTTATTTGCAGAGAAGAGAAATGATCATCAATCATAGAAATATATTTACTTAAGTGAGAAATATAAAGTTGTCTCAGTCTTCTCATTTACTCTGGGAAATGAGCAATAATATGTCTAATTGAGAAAAAAATTATATTTAACTTTCCATATGACAGATTATTTACAGATATGTCACTGCTACTAAAGGATCAACTTGTTTCTTACATAAATATTGAAAGCTAGACTGTTCATAAATGCAGATATTACACTAGAGAATTCAGATTCCAATCTCAATAATAGTAAATATCATTTTCTATATAATGTAAAGAATATGGAATTTTTAAATACCAACTGTCTATTTCTAAAGAAATATTTTAGAAAGTATTATAACAGAATTGCAATCTCAAGACTGAATATTAATAACAAACAGAAGCAACTTAAAATATGCATACATATTACACATGTAAAAGAAAAGTACATACATGTCCACAGTCAAAAGAAATAGATAATAATACACAATACTCCAGTTAATTTTGGACAAAAAAGAAAGTTTCACCTTCTACCTTACCCATTGCTCTTTGCGAGTAGGTTATGAATGATAATAGCAAAAGTGAGTAATGCTAGCTGACATCACTATGAATGGCAGCCTAAAAAAATGTATGAAGGACATGCCCATTACAGGCTCTACATTACAGATTCGACTGCAACTTTGAAGCTAAAAACTAAATCTATATATTGATGTGTTAATGGAACTAATAACTCCCATTTCTGCCTTGAATTGCTTTTCATTTCCCTAACTCTAAAAGAAAGGGAGGGTTAAAGTTTGCAAAGTAAGCACCCAAGCAGCAATCACAATTGCTGTTTTTTGAACATACAAACTGAACAATAGTAATTATTTTTAAATCTCAATTTTGAGCATTGTTTGTGTAGATGAAATAAATTTTAAAACCAAAATAAGGATTAAGCATATTTAAAAAGAGCCTCTTCCCAGTGTCCATCTGAATGAGTGTAAAAAATGAGTGTTCAAACTTTTTACCTTTCAGTTTACAATAAAAAGATGCATTCACTTGCTTCCAAGTTGTAAGTCTGAACTCTTAGGATTATACATTTATAGATAGTTCTTGAGTTATCCCTTTGTAACTACTGTAAAAATAAGCTTTCTCTAGTACAATACGGCAAGTTTTTGAAACATTTTAAGTAGTCTGTAATAAAAAAGTTATGAAAATCAGAAAAATTAGGATTTTGTGCAACATTCTTATTATGAAAATTAATGTCCTTTTCATGTATTTAATTCACAACACAGTGCCTTGGGAGTTTACTATGAATCAAGTAACACTATGTAGTTACTCTTCTACACTGTGGCTTTATTTTTAAACTTTTTATTTACATGATACATAAAATCAAATAAAACCTACAGCATTTTAAAGTTTTTTTAACTAAAAGGGCAAATCCTCTAGAAAATTAATATATACATATATATTTTATGTACATATAAATGATTTGTAAAATTTATCTATATACAATATAACCTAAGTTTCACATTATTCTGTGCTTAGGTAAAGCCATATACAAATTTAACAATTTACAAATGTGTAAATAGATCCTCACATACTGTAAAGAAAGATATTTATCTCAGTATATCAATCTGAATGTTCTCAGGAAGAAAAAGCCACTACAGATACTAAAAGATTAGGAAACAGCATATTCGGATTAGAGTTTGCACAAGTGTGTAAAGAACAAATAGGAATATTCAGTAATTACTGTAGCTCAAAGCCTTGGTGCCAGAGCAAAGGCCAGAGAGGCAGACAAGTGAGAGGCAGGATATGCAGGGCTGCAAAGTGAGGGCTCGTGGAGGGCTCCTGAATCTCCCTGGACAGTGTGTCCTGGGAGCTCCTGCGGAGGTCTGTGCAACATCTGGGCGTGTGGCAGCCCCTAAATGTGTAGAAACAGCCTCTTCCCTAGGCGCTCCGCATCTGAGCCTCACTGTGTATGACAATATCAGCTTCTCAGAATCAATGCTTCCACTGCCTTCCCACTATCTCAATCTTGTTTCAGTTTCTCACATTCACAGATTTTTAACCAGGAGCTTCAGAGAAAATGGGATTTAGAAAATAATCCTCATCCTTGAAAGGTACTGGGGTGAGGATTCCTAGGAGAATTATTAAACTGGTCCAGCAATCCTCTGTGGGCAGAATTGTGTCCCCCTCTAAATTCCTACGTTGAAGCCCTAGCCCTCATTTTGGCTATGTCTGTAGACAGGGCTGTTAGGTGATTAAGGATATTGAAATCGTTAAGAGTGGGGCCCTGATCTGATAGGGTTCATCTCTTTCTCCCACACTCAGGTACCCAAGAAAGACCAGGTAAGCAGGCAGGAATGAGGCAGCCTCTGCAAGTCTTCATCAGAAAACACCAAACTACCACCCTGACCTCAGACTTCCAGCTTCCAGAACTATGAGAACATAAACTTACATTGTTCACACCATCTAGCCAGTGATATTTTCTTACAGCAACCTGAGCTGACTAATACACACATATGCAGGCACTACCTTTACTGTACACAGTTAACATGCTAAAATTTGACACAGTCAAATAAATAATAAAAAATCTCCAATGTGATTTATTAGGAGGTGGGATACTTAGGAAGTGATTGGTGTGAGAGTTGGTCCTTTTCGCCTTCACCATGTGAGGACGCAGGGGAAGACAGAGTAACCCCTCACCCGATCCGCAGTCTCCTGGTGCCTTAATCTTGTTTCTTTTCCTGCCTCCTGAACTATAAAAATCATTTATGTTCTCTATAAGCCACCCATCTATGGTAGTTTGTTACAGCAACGTCAACAGAGTAGGGCAAAGTCCAAGTTTAATATTAAGTAACTAAATAAAAACATTTTTTTCTCTGAGTATGCAATGTTAAATAAATGGATTTACATATTAAATGAATATACAATCACATCACATCAGTATAATATGTAGAAAAAAAAGTCAACCTGTAGTTAATTTTAGAATACGTGGATTTAAAGTGATCTATTCCAGCTGATTTTTTTTTTTTTTTTTTTTTTTTTTTTGATAAAAAGTAACCCACGGTTGCCCCCGCTGGAGTGAGTGGGGTTGATCATGGCACACAGCAACCACCCCCCCCCCACACAGCTAATTTTTTTTAATTTTAGTAAACATTGGGTTTGAACAATTTTGCCACGCTGGTCTCGAAAACCAGAACAAAAAAAAAACACCAGCCACCGCCACCCCAACTGCGGGGCTTAAAAGCCAGAAAAAAT
>CAUYQU010044569.1:0-14262 GCA_963574635.1 Cheracebus regulus
CGGCCAAAAGAATTGCGCTGGCGACCCGTGTGGCTCCTTCTCCGGGAATCTCCCAGTCTGTGGGCATCAAAAATTCATCTGCAATTGCGGCAGCCACTCACTCTCTGTGCTTTCACTGGGAGCTACAATCCTGAGCTGCTGCTACGTGGCCATCTTGGATCTCTCTCCCTATTTTTTTTTTTTTAATTTTTGTAGAAATGAATTCTCATTACGTTAACCAGGCTGGCCTTGAACTCCTGAGCTCAAGTGATACA
This sequence comes from Cheracebus regulus, assembly GCA_963574635.1. Lineage (NCBI taxonomy): Eukaryota > Metazoa > Chordata > Mammalia > Primates > Pitheciidae > Cheracebus > Cheracebus regulus. Next base: position 255 of record CAUYQU010044569.1, read on the forward strand.
ACTGCCTCTCCTCACAAAGTGCTGGGATACAGGCGTGAGCCACGATGCCCAGCCTTGTACATCAACTCTTTGATGATAACCCATCCAGAGGGTGTGGAGGGATAACTCATTGCGGTCTTTTAAAAAAATTTTTTTTTCTTTTTTCTTTTCCCTAAAAACTAGTTATGCTGAAGATCTTTTCACGTGTTTACTGGCCATTTATAACTTATTTACAGAAACGTCTATTCCAATCCTTTGACTAATTTTTAATTGGGTTGTCTCTTTTTATTATGTTATTTCCATATTCTGTATATTAAACTGTTATTAGATGATTTGCAAATATTTTCTCGCATTCTATAGGCACCCCAGTCTTGATTATTATAGCTTTAACATTGAGGAGTATAGCCATTATTTCTTAAAAATATTTCTTCTGGGCTGGGTGCAGTGGCTTACGCCTGTAATCCCAGCACTCTGGGAGGCCAAGGCACACAGACTGCCTGAGCTCAGGAGTTTGAGACCAGCCTGGGCAACACAGTGAAACCTCGTCTCTACTAAAATACAAAAAATTAGCTAGGCGTAGCGGTGTGCGCCTGTGGTCCCAGCTACTCAAGAGGCTGAGGCAGGAGAACTGCTTGAATCTGGGAGGTGGAGGTTGCAGTGCGCCAAGATCACATCCCTGCACTCCAGCCTGGGTGGCAAAGTAAGACTCCATCTCAAAAAACAAACAAAATATTTCTTCTGACCCATTCTCTCTCTACTCTCCTTGAACTTCAGTTACACGCAGACTGCCTGATACTATCCTAGAGGCTCTGTTTTTTCTCTACACCAATTTCCATCTCTCTTCTCCAAATTGGATAACTTCTATGAATCTGTCTTTGAGTTCAAAGAACCTTACTTCTGCCATCTTTAATTTGCTGTTAAACCCATGTAGTAAATGCTTCATTTCAGATATTTTTCTACACAGTTCTATAATTTTGTGATTTTTTTTCCTCTTAAGTTATGGAATGTATAGTAGTTGGTTTAATTCATTTTTCTGGTAGTATCAAGATGTGGATCCTCTTAGTTCAGTTTCTATTAAGAGTAAATTTTTTTTTTTTACTTGATATGAACCACATTTTCTTGCTTATTTGCAAATCAAGTAATTGTTGATTATATGGTGGACACTGCAAATATGTTGTAAGGATTCTAGATTATATTGACTTCCTTTAAGTTTTGTTCTGGCTGGCAGTTAATTTACTGGCAGCTCTCCTTAATTCTAAAAAGGCAGGTCCAGAGCAACCCTTACTCTACAATAAGGATTGGCAAACTTTCTGTAAAGGATTTGACAGTAAATATTCAACACTGTGCAAGTCATACAGTCTCTATTGCAAATATTCAACCAGGCTGTTGTAGCTGCAAGGCAGCCAGACAATATGTTAATTTCCATGGATGGCTGCATCTCGATGCAACTTTATTTATAGTCATCACTAAATCTGTATTTCATGTAATTTTCACATCACAAAATATTTTTTGATTTTGTTCAACCACTTAAAAATGTAAAAACTACCCTTCCATCACGGGCCATGCAAGAACACTCAGTGGGCCACATTTGCCAACTCCTGTGCTGATGTATGATCCTAACTCCAAAATCATGGCCTTTCTGGCATCTCAGGTAACTGCCCAGTGTGTAACCAGATGTCTCTCCACTTTGAATGAGCTGGAATGCAGCATTTCCCAGCATCATAACACTTCCAGTATCTTGTTCCACTCTTAATCCTCTCTCTACTAGGCCTTGCAGAATATCAGCTATGCATGGGCAACCCAGGCCTCACCCAAGCACCCAGGGAGAACATACACATATACTTTGGCTCTTTCTTCTCGAATACTCTGACTATCAAGTTCCAGCTACTTTGGCAGTCCAGAACTCCAATTTGTGCATCCTCAGCTTAACTGAACTTCTTTGCTCTGCTTGAGCTCCACTTTCTGTACCACTGTCAGGCAATTGTTCCAAAGCACATGGGGCTCACGTCGTTTTTTCCCTTTCTAACGTTCAGTGCTAAAAATAGCTCTACTTCTTATTTTTGGTCCTGTTTTCTAACTGTTGATGACTATAGGAAAACTCAAATACCAGTTACTCTGTCATGGCTAAACACATATGTTAACATCAATAAATACTAGATGAATAAATGACTAAACAAGCTTTATTTCATAAAGTTCTAAGTGACAGAATGTGGCAAAGAATGTGGCAAAGGTGATGAGATGTTACCCCAGTGATTAGGTCACGTTATATAATAAGATTCTGCCTTGCTAGCAGACTACCTCTAGACTTTCTTTGTTGCCCTGAAGCAAGTAGGCATGTTGGGAAAGTCCACATGACAAGAACTTCACATAGCCTTCAGGTGCTCAGTGCAGCTTATTACTAACAGCCAACAAGAAGACAAGTTCCTCAATTCTACAACCATAGGAAATGAATTCTGCCAGCAAACTGAGTCTGGAAGTGGATTATCCCTCAGCCGAGCTTCCAGGTAAGAATGCATCCCAGCCAACACCCTGATGGCACCCTTGTGATAAACTAAGCAGAAGATTCAGGTAAGCTATGCCTAGAATCCTGACCCACAGAAACTATCAGAGAACAAATGCTGTTTTAAGCTGGTTATAATCATTTGTCACACGGTAACAGATAACGAACACAACATACTATTGATAGATACTATAAAACAGCTACCAATATTTAGAGCTGGGAAGTGCAGGCGGTGATAGAAGCAAGGGAGAGACCTTTAAGTGCACTCAAGAACTTGAAGAAAGAAAAGCTACTATAGACCTATGTCAACAACACGCAAGAGAAGAAGGAGGGATACAGTAAATTCCTTCAAAGACACACAGTGGCTCTTGGCCTAGCAAGAAAAAATTTGTCCATCAGAAAAGCTGGCTCAGTCACATTAAAATACTCAAGGAACAGTCAGGACCAGTGGCAGGGCCTTTTCAAGCACAATAAAGAAGACAGGGCTTGCCCATTGTGCTTGAAAGGACAGTCGATTCAAAAACGTAACTTGTGTTATCTCTGGCATTTAGCGGAGTTCAGCACATAAGCAATTACCTGAAGGCTGATCTTATTTTACCTAATAAATGTGAATGCTCTTGCCCTTAATCATTGCTGTCAACATTCAAAATAAAAATGTCTCCTCTCCAAGAAACCAAAATGCACCAAATCAGCACCATGTTCCCAAGAGAAAGAAAGAGAAACACCAAGGTTTTATAGGATTTGTTTAGTCTATTAAACGAACTTTAGGATTTGCAACAGAACTGGGCATTTTAAAGAGTCCACTGTTTTCACCTGATGTCATTAAACTTTTGAATCACATTGACTTCCTTTTTAAAAATTCCATGCACTGTTCTCAACATGGACAAAGAGAAAAAAAATTTTTTTAATGTTAAAAAAATCTACATACTGTAAGCAATCTTTTAACTGCAATAAGCAATCTTTTAACTGCAATGTAGCTTTGCAAGCAGCATGCTTATAGGAGTAATCAAAAAAAAAAAATACAGAGAAAGAGAAAAGGCAAAGGTGACAAAATGTTAACAAGTAGCAAATCCAAGTGAAAGGTATATGAGTGTTCACTGAACCACAATTAATTTTTCTTTTTCTTTTTTTTTTGAGATGCGTCTCGCTCTATTGCCCAGGCTGGAGTACAGTGGCATGGTCTTGGTTCACTGCAACCTCTACCCGCCGGATTCAAGCAATTCTCCTACCTCAGCCTCCCAAGCAGCTGGGATTACAGGTGCCTGCCACCACGCCCAGCTAATTTTTATATTTTTAGTAGAGACAGGGTTTCACCATGTTGGCCAGGCTGGGCTCAAACTCCTGACTTCAAGTGATCTGCCTGCCTCAGCCTCCCAAGATGCTGGGATTACAGGTGTGAGCCATTGTCCTGCTGTGCAATTAACTTTTCTAATATAGGTTTAAGTTTTTCCAATACAAAAAACTGGGGAGACAGAAATGAGATAATTTCCTTGGTAGTCTCACCAAGTTTAGGAATAAAAAATGTCCTTAAACACTAACGAGAAAAGCCTGAAGAAGGTACCATTGTTTCAGTAAATAAAGCAAATATCCAAATCTACATGTTATAAAGCAATTAACACTCTACAATTATATTTCTCGCCCAGAAAATAGAAAATATAAAAATTCCTATAAAAATATTAATTTTCTGATTCACCCTTAAAAGCCTTTTGTTCTATGGACAATTACTATTACATCTTCATTGTTCTCTAACTCTTGTTAATCAACATGTGGTCTGGTGGAACAATATCATAGCATCATCTATGCACTTGTAAGAAATGCAGAATCTCTGAATCCAACCCAACCCTGCAGAATCAGAAACTGCACCTTAGTGAAAAACACAGGTAACTTGAAAGCACATTAAAGTCTGAAAATCACTATTGAAGACATTAAAATGCATTTACTATAAACATTATAACCCTATTCAAATCAGAAACATCAAAGTCAGTTAAAAATTAGAGGAAATATGTCTGTTTGACAACTTTTTAACAGTGTTTTTTTCAAGAGTTTAGTCTGAACTACAAAGTAATCCAAATGTGTGTGGTGGCAGAGGCAAGGAGATCTCTTACAATCTTTGATATTGTACAAAATCTAATCAAAATCTATTAATACCTTTGAAAACAACTGTAAAAGAAATTCTAAGAAGTCTGGTTAAAACACCAACATTATTTGGTATAGTCAGTACAACACCATAGAATATAAATGCAGACACATCAAGTGACACAAAATTGTTACTCAATACATCCAATCTGTTGAATGAATGAACTATTTTCTACAACCTTTAAAAACTGCTTCCTCACTAAAAGCATTGCTTTTTCTGCCTCAAAATTAACACTTACCCAGTTTCATTATAATCAATCAAGAATCATAAGGCAGTAAAATAGAGGCAGGCCTAAACCAGTCAGTACAAGCAATCAAATAAACACCTGAAGATAACCTTTGAGGTAAGCTAGGTCCTTATGCTCCCCTAAATTGAGTATATATTAGTATATACTCATGTTTCTATAAAAGATTTTTTTTATAAAAAATATCTGGGCAATAATTTTTTTCTATATATTTTTTTTCTATTAAAAAAAAATCTGGGCAATAATTTTCCTCTAACAGGCCAGGATCAGAAAAAATAAGTAAAAACAGCTGAAAGAAACATACAGGTAGCTTGAATAAACTCTAGATGTTCTCTACAATTTCCTTACTAACTGTAAGAGTCTTTTTTAAATTTGATTTCTCTAATAAACTTTTCTACTTGGAAGAAAATGTATGACCTACTAAGGATCCCAAAGAGTTTATATTTATGTGGATTATATTACTGATATTTACTACACTACAAATTAGAGCTGAAACATTTAAAAAACATTAATTCAGCCAGGCACAGCATCTCACGCCTGTAATCCCAGCACTTGGGAGGCCGAGGCAGGTGGATCATGAGGTCAGGAGTTTGAGACCAACATAGCAAAACCCAGTCTCTACTAAAAATACAAAAATTAGCCAGGCATGGTGGCACACACCTGTAATCTCAGCTTCTCAGGAGGCTGAGGCAGGAGAACTGCTTGAACCCAGGAGGCAGAGGTTTCAGTGAGCCAAGATCATACCATTGCACTCCAGCCGGGGTGACAGAGCGAGAGCAAGACTCTGTCTCCAAGAAAAAAAAAAGAAAAAAAAATTAATTCACTTAAAAATACCAAGAATAAACTTACTACATGTTAACACTAAAATTTTATTTCTGCAAAAGTTAACTATATTTCCCAGAACAACAACAACAACAACAAAATAGGAACGCGGGCACTATTTTGTATTTTTGCAAATAACTTTAATGTCTTAATAGATGACATATTAATTACTTTATTTGCTTCTATGTTCAATATTCTACAATATGTTGTTTTGGTTGAAGTATATAAAGAAAATTCAGGCTCACAAAGATATGTAGTTTAAAAGAAATATTTTAATAGCCGTTTGAGATTTGTGGATATAATACTTTACCAAGTTTAACAAGTTCAGTTTATTATATTATTATTTTGAGTAAGGGTTTCATTCTGCCACCCAGGATAGAGTGCAATCACTATGAGGTCACAGTTTGAGTGGTAACCTCAAACTCCTGGGCTCAAGTGATCCTCCCACTTCAGCCTCCCAAGTAGCTGGGACTGAAGGTGCATGCCATTATAGCTGGCTAATTTTATTTATTTATTTGTTTGTTTATCTTTACAGACAGAGTCTTGCCCTGTCATCCAGGATGAAGTCCAGTTGTCTTATCATAGCTCACTGAAGACTCAAATTCCTGGGCTCAAGCAATCCTCCTGCCTCAGCCTCCCAAGCACCTAGGACTACAGGGGCATACCACTGTGCCCAGCTAATTTTTAAACTTTTTGTAGAGATGGGGTCTCACTGGTCTCAAATTCCTGGGCTCAAGCAATTTAATCAGCCTCCCTCGACCTCCCAATGTGCCAGGATTGCAGGTGTGAGGTATCATGCCCATCCTGTTTATTGTAATAATAATGTGGAATCTGAAACATTATCAATGAACATTTTATACTGTTACATTAAAATCACTTATTCTTATGTTGCACTTTGAAGGGTTTTTTTTTCTGTACACATGTACTTTTAATGGGTGTTTTTATACATGCATAATCTTGTAACATCAAGTACTGGTAATCTGGAAATGTTCACTGATTTACATAGATTTCCAAACGTTGACACTTTTCACTACATGAAAAATTTGAAATATCAGGTGTTAAAATGACGACCAATCTCTTCAGAAAATTATTTAAGAATAATAAAGCTTTCAAGTTCACAGTGGCATCATGTTTTCCAAAATTCTAATTTTCACTTAAAAGTTCAAATTTTACCATTGACAACAAATACTATCACTTGTTCTCTCTGCAGTGGGAGGTTCACTTTATTCTTTTTCAAGAAAATGTCTGACAAGTAAGTCTCAACAACCACAGTTTGTCTGTCAATCATTCTTTCAAGTAAAATAATGGTGTTTCATGAAAGTAAGTGGCCAGTTCAGCTGGCAACCAAACAATGGCACAAGTGCTTTTCCTCAGGACAACCATATCTGGCATGCAACAGAATAGCTTTATGTGTACTTCCCATTCCATCATGCAGGATACTAAAAAGACGTGTACTTAAGAGTAAAGGTTGTGCTAGGGTGCCCACAGTTTTAACAACCATTGTTTTTGCATATCAATGTAAATGTTAACATAATAAGAAGGGGCAATAACATCTCGATATTATATCATGAAAACAGATTTGACCTGATGAATCCATTGAAAAGGTTTCAGGGCCCAGCACACAGAAAAATCTCCATATTTGTTGAATGAATGAATGAGTGAATAAATAAATACACAGACAGCTATGATATATTTTAATCTAGATTTCAAAGTCTTTTAGAGTTTATTTTTCACACACAAAAAAATCTAATTATTGAAATTATTTTCCAACATTAACAGAAAAGACTTGTTAGGCAATATAGCACACCTATCCTTAATACGTTTGAAGTAGTTTTATCTCCACACCTCTCTAAACTTAAATTGTTGTATATGCAAGCATTCCTTGCTTTGCATGTAACACAGTAACTGAAATTCATGCATATCAGAACTATGTGCTCTATCTGTACTATTCTTTGGTAACTAAGGTGTTCAACAACATGGTATTGTGCAAAGCACATTTAAATGTATATGGAAATAAGCTCTAATGACCCACAAATTCAAATTCAGTAAAACAGGAAGGAAAAGCATCATATGAAGAATGAATGAGCACCCTTTGGGCAGTAACTATGAATGGACAGCCCTAATGGGAAAGAAACTCAGACATCTAAAAGATTTTTTCAAACTCTACATGCCTCTCTCCAACTCCTCATTGCTATTTGAGAAGTAATCACTGTTCGTGATCAACTAATATAAGTGTTTCCAATTACAAAATCCAAATGGTGTTTGTGAATTGGGGGTGGGAAACAGAGCAGAAGAAGGTGGTTTGGGGAATGAGAGACCAGCGCTTCATAAAATATTGAGACAAAATTAGGTCACACTAAATTTAGTCTGGTCTTAAAAACTACAGGAATGAACATTTCTCAAAACAGAGGTAGATCAAATCTTTGGACTTCCATCTCCCAATCCTCTTAATTCAATCAAAATGACCTTAGAATTACATTGACATGCGGGATTTTTGTTCTTTCTAGCTGACTTTAAAAAATTAACACCAAATTTCAAAACTTTTATAAATTTTATTTTTTATAGAGGTAGGGCCTCCCTACGTTGCCCAGGCTGGTCTCGAACTCCTGGGCTCACAAGATCCTCCCACCTCAGCCTCCCAAAGTGATAGGATTCCAGGCGTGAGCTACCACGCCTGGCTCAAAAACTCATAAATTTTAAACAGTGTATTCAGCTCTAATAAAGAAAGGGAGTTTATACATTAAAAGTTTAAGTGTTTCTGCCAAGAGTCAGGAAAAAATTGAAAAGTATCTTACAGACAAATACTCATTGAAGCTTAGCGACTAAAAGAGTGTCATGGGAAAAGCAATAAATAACTTTGCTTAACAACAACAAAAAAAATTCTACTCTATTTATTACGTATCACAAATGGGACAAAGGGGAAGTGCTATTTAAACTATACCTTAAAATGTACTGTGATGTTCCAAGGAAGAGCTGAACTTGATGCAAGAAGATCAAATAGTAAACCAATTGGATAATGCCTAAAAATGAAAGAGTATATTTTGAGAAAATAAACATGTAAAGGTATAACCACAACTCCAAAATAAATTTCCAACACATATTTTAACACCAAATGTCAGGGGCTTTAATCACAAATCACAGGAAGGCTACATTCTATAGTGACATGCCTGGGCTAGTATGATATATTTTCCAGGCATCAGGTGGTTTCCTTCTAACCACTTCATTTCCACAGAAACCTCAATATGCACAACGGGATTGTGGGCAAATGCATTCTTTATCAGCCATGTGCACTGTTATGTCACAGTACTGCTACATCTAATTATCATGCCAGTATTCATAAAGGACAGTTGGTTTTTGTAAATTTAATGCTTTTTACTTTTAGAACTTAAAATTTTTTAAAAAACTGTAAGAACCAAGATGAGCACCTAAAAAACATGCAAATCACCGATTCTGTGGTTATTACTATTAACATTATAGCATATAAATTCCCAGTCTTTTAACTATACATACATTTCTAAATATAGATTAGGACTATCCTTTACAAACTGTACTACAACCTTTTTCACATAATATAATGTCAACATTTTCCTGAGCCACTGAATATTTTTCTGAAACCTAACTCTAAATTTAAAGAAATAAATTCTGAAATAAGAGAACATTTCCTAATATAAGTATTACTCACAGTGAAGTAAATTACTTAGCAATAAATAAACATGACTAATGTTGTAGATTTCCATGGACAAACCTTATGTCATCCTTTAAAAAAATCTAAAGTGAATTAGCTTACTTGGTTAATCAGAATTAAATAATACAGGTTGAGCAGCCCATTTCTAAAATGCTTTGGATCAGAAGTGTTTCAGACTTCAGCTCCTTTTTTTCAATTCTGGGAATATTTGCATTATATTCTTACCATTTGAGCATCCCAAATCTGGAAATCTGAATGCTGGAATGAGCACTTCCTTTGAGTGTCATGCTGGTGCTCAAGTTTTGGATTTTGTAGTCTTAGATTCCTGATTTCAGATTGTGGGATTTGGGATGCTCAACCTGTACTCACAACAAAGGCAAAAAAGAAGACTACTTGGTGTCATACATAGTCCTGTTTTTATCTGTATAATATATTAATGAGTTACTCCTAGATTTAAGACCTGCAAAATTTGAAAATTCACCAAATGTTTATATATTTTGTGTATGTGTGTGTGTGTCTGTGTGTGTGTGTGTGTGTGTAATTTATGCTTGCTTACTTTTGCATAATTATGAAAAAGTCATCAGTTTCTACAGATCATGTATTTATTTGGTAGGAATTTGGGATGAGCCGGGTACAGTAACTCAAGACTATAATCCCAAGACTTTGGGAGGCCAAGGTGGGTGGATCTCTTGACTTGAGGTCAGGAGTTCCACACCAGTTCAAGTACTTGAGACCGACATGGTAAAACTCTGTCTCTACCCAAAAATAAAAATTAAATTAAAAAAAAAATTAGCTGGGCATGATGGCACACACCTGTAGCCCCAGCTACTCAGGAGGCTGTGGCAGGAGAATTTCTTGAGACCAGGAGGCAGAGGTTGCAGTGGGCCAAGACTGCACCACTGCACTCTAGCCTGGACAACAGAGCGAGACTTTGTCTCAAGATTTAAAAAAAAAAGAAAAAAAAAAAAAAAAGAATTTACCTGTTGGTAAAAATAAAACAGCGGGGGTACTTTTAGTCTTATATGTGTTATATCTCCTCATAATAACCCTTAAATTTCTCTCTAATCAATCCTTACATATGGAGAAAATAATACTGAAGAAAATTCTGGAACCAGGAAAAATTCTGGCCTCAGTCAAAACCTAAAATTAAAATTAAATACATACATACACACACACACACACACACACAAAGCATTATAGACAAGTTACAGATTCAACCCAATTCTGATCCTTCTCCCTGAAGTATTAAAATTGTACAAGCTTAAATAATGCCTTATACTTTTACAAAACAGACATTTTAATGTTTTCAATTTATTTTTTAGAACATCTCTCTTAGGTATTTGAAATAGGGTTAAAGATGAATATAGGCACTAATTAAAGTTTGATTTACCTGGATTTCATTAAAAAGACTTAAAATTTCAAAGGTAACAGAATATTGCTTTCCAAATTCTAAACAGCGCTGAGAATACAATTACAAAGAATTCCACCAAGCAAAATAAATCTACAATCTATTAGATAAGATTCACTAGAGATCACATAAAATGACTAGCAAACCAGTTTTTTACATATTCCCTGACATTAACAAATGTGTGAAACACTTTTGTAAATTTGTAAGCAAATTCTAAACCAAATATCATATCTTAAAGCAATCTATAATATAAAAGCAAATAACTTTTTTGTTTTTTTTTGTTTTTTTTTTTTAGACAGGGTCTTACTCTGTAACCAAGGCTGGAGTGCAGTGGTGTGGTCAGAGCTCACTGCAACCTTGACCTCCTGGGTTCAAGTGATCCTCCCACCTCAGCATCCTGAGTGGCTGGGATTACAGGCATGTCCCACTGTGCCTGGCTAATTATTTTATTTTTATAGAGATAGGGTCCTATTATGTCACCCAGGCTGGTCTCAAACTTCTGGGCTCAAGCAATCCTCCCTCCTTGGCCATCCAAAGTAATGAGATTATAGGTGTGAGCCACTGTGCCCAGCCCAAATAACTTTTAAAGTAAATATCTGGATCAGAATTCAAGTTAAACATAAGACTCAAACATCAATTATTTTTGATCCTCAATATTTAAAAAATGAGAAAACTATAAGTACAGAGAATCTTGAACAAAGTAGATAATAAATAGCTGTTGAACACATAAATGATCGAAGTCCACAGACGAACCTTAGGTACAACATAAAGATCCAATGGAGCCAATTTTAGGTTCTGAGTTTCTTTTTTCAGCAGTACTATTTTAATGATTGATACTTCATGACTTTTATTCATTCTTAAAGGTATTCCAAAGAACAGAAAAAACTCACTAAAAAAAAAAAGATAAAACTTAACTCCATCTAGTAATTACCATATGGATCCACTGGATTGTTTTATAATTCTAAGATATATTTCAGGGTCTTAATGATCTTATTGTTTCCTATTATTGAAACATTTTACTATTTCATCAGTCTACAACTTATCTGTCATCATTATTGGTCAATTATTCCCAATTATACTAAAAAAGACTAAAACAGTCAGAATTTGAAAAAATAATGGGATCCTAGGAGGATGATACAAGAATATACCCTTCTTTCATTTTCTTAGTGTGTTGCCTGAAGTATTGAAACATCTTTCAAGAAAGTGTAAAATAAGAATGCAGGCTGGGCACGGTGTCTTAAGCTTGTAATCCCAGCACTTTTGGAGGCCAAGGCAGGTGGATCACCTAACGTCAGGAATTCAAGACCAGCCTGACCAATATGGCGAAACCCCATCTTTACCAAAAACACAAAAATCAGCTGGTCACAGTGGCATGCACTTGTAGTCCCAGCTGCTCGGGAGGCTGAGACAAGTGAATTACTTGAACCCAGGAGGTAGGGGTTGCAGTGAGCCAAGACTGTGCTACTGCACTCCAGCCTGGGCAACAGAGTGAGACTGTCTCAGAAAAAAGAAAAAAAAAAAGAATGCAGATCCCATTCTGGAGTCAGCTTTTAACTATCATTAACACAGTTGAAAATTCCAAGTTTCTCATTTTCTACCTATAATGGGAGAGAAAAAACCTGACAGAGAAAGATGTTCCACAATTATTAGATAAATCAGGACAAAATACAAAGAGAGACAGCAGAACTTTAGACTTTAACGACAATAGTGAAATTGACCATTTAAGTGAAATAAACTCTGAGTCTTTAGATGACATCCTAATTTTTACAGAGCTCAAGAACTAATAGAAGAACAATATATTTCTAAGGACAAAAGGAACGTATGGTAATCTTAACAGCTTGTTATCAACAGAAAAGACTTCATTACATGATATTTTATGACAAAAGCCTGGACCATTCCATTTTACTAAAAGAATGTGTCACAATATTATTTCATCTTTTATGCTATTTGCACACCCAAAGTTATTTGGTAGTGGGCAAATGCAAAAGGCATATTTACACACAAAGACTGAAGGAATTAGATCTCATAGAAATGAAAAAGAAGTACTGGACTGATCAGTTTAATTGGTATTTATTCACGTAAAAAAGAAAATATTTTACAACAAAATCATGAACTGTCAAGGGTTTTAAAAATTTCAAGTATTATTAATATATTAGATGCAAGAAGAGCCAGAAGTAATAAGCTAGAACCTCGCAGAGGTATATCTGAATGTATAAAATGTAATGAGCAATTAGCTGCATTCAGGGGATGATGACCATTTTAGATACCTTAAAACAAGGAAAATATGAAATGAAAATGTGAATTCGCTGTATTTAAACATGGATAAAAATTTCTAATAAAGTTGTTATACACTATTCCTTTACTCTAACTTCTCTAAATTATTTGCAAAATGACTTAAAATATATATTATAAATATATATATTTACAGGTCATAATATATTATATATTTTTATAAATATTATATATAACAATATGTAATAATATATTTTACATATATTATATATAACTCTATATTTATATATAATATACAAGTACATATATATATATAAAACCTTTTTTTAAAAGTTCATTGGGGCTGGGTATTGTGGCTCATGCCTGTAATCCCAACACTTTGGGAGGCTGAGGTGGATAAACTGCTTGAGGCCAGGAGTTCGACATCAGCCTGGGCAACATGGCAAAACCCTGTCTCTACAAAAAATACAAAAAAATTTAGCCAGGCGTGGTCTGCACTCAACAGAGTGAGACCCTCTCAAAATCTTTAAAGATTTTTTAAGTTTTCATTCGTCCCAGATGGTAAAGGATGATGACTCCTTTGTCTTGATATATAAAGAATTAGGAGACAAATTGAAACAAATGCTTCCTTAAAATTGAATTTAAATTAGCCAGGCGTGGTGGTATGTGCCTGTAATCCCAGCAACTTGGGAGTCTGAAGTAGGAGAAGTGCTTGAACCCGGGAGGTGGAGGTTGCCGTGAGCCAAGGCAGCACCATGGCGCTCCAGCCTGGATGAAAGAGCGAAACTTTATCTCCATTTAAAAAAAAAAAAAGAATAAAAGAATAATCATCTTGTAATGATTTTTAAAAAATAAAAATGAGAGGAGAGAGATCCAAGATGGCCGATTAGCAACAGCTCAGGAATGTAGCTCCCAGTGAAAGCGCAGAGAACGAGTGGACGCCGCACTTTCCGACGAATTTTTGTTGCCCACAGACCGGGAGATTCCCAGCAGAGGAGCCA
>CAUYQU010044570.1:0-49132 GCA_963574635.1 Cheracebus regulus
GGGATCTAATTAAAGAGCTTCTGAACAGCAAAAGAAACTATCATCAGAGTGAAAAGGCAACTCACAGAATGGGAGAAAATTTTTGCCATCTATCCATCTGATAAAGGGCTAAAATCCAGAATCTACAAAGAACTTAAACAAGCTTACAAGAAGAAAACAAATAATCCCATCAAAAAGTGTGCAAGGGATATGAAAAGATACTTCTCAAAAGAAGACATGCAGCCCAGAAACATATGAAAAAAGCTCATCATCACTGGTCATTCCATTCTTAATTAGAGACTATAGAGAAATTCTTGCACATGTGTACAAGAGTTTTCATAGAAGCAAAGTGCATTTAAACAAAAAAGAAATGATAAATCGTGGTATATGTCTACCATGTGATGGCTATGCAGCTTCAAAAACAAATGAACAATTCATGAAGGCACTAATGTAGGAGAATAACATAAACATAATAAGTGAAGTAACTAAGTCAAACAATAACTCAGCTGGGTGTGGTGGCTCATGCCTGTAATTCCAGCACTTGGAAGGCCAAGGAGGGTGGATCATTTGTGGTCAGGAGTTCGAAACCATCCTGGCTAACATGGTGAAATCCCAAATCTACCAAAAATACAAAAATTAGCTGGATGTGATGGCCAGTGCCTGTAATCTCAGCTACTCAGGAAGCTGAAGCAAGAGAACTGCTTGAATCTGGGAGGCAGAGGTTGTAGTCAGCCAAAATTGTGCCACTGCACTCAAATCTGGGAGACAGTGTGAGATTCTATCTCAAAACAAAAAACAAAAAACTCTTCAATTATCCTATTCATATAGATCAAACATATACAGAACTTATGATATTGTTTAGAAAAGAATGTAGGTGTAAAAAAAAAGTATTTCGAAAGGATATTTTGTTTGTTTGTTTTGCCAGAATAGTATTATCTGTGTGGGGAGATGGAGGAGGAAAGGCATACAGGAATCTTCAAAGGCAACGGGATGTTCTATTGCATGAACTAGATAGAAGGAAGGATCTTTGCTTTTTTTAAAAGTCACGTTTATTGAGGTATAACTTGTAAATACTAAAATTAATCCTTTGTAAGTATATAGTTCAGTGGTTTTGACCAAAGTATACAATTGTGTAATCAACACCACCATTAAGATATTGAGTATTTTCATCACTCAAAAAAGTTCACTCGTGTCCCTTTGCAGTCAATCCCATCCCCCACCCACACCCCCAAAAAACCACTGATCTGTTTAATCTCTATCACCATAGTTTTACCTTTTACCTCTTTGAGACTGTCAGGTAAAGATAATTATATGCCTTTTGTGTCTACTTTCTTTCATTTAGCAAAATGCTTTTGAGATTCACCCATGTAGTTTTGTATAGTTAGTTCTTTTTGATCACTGAGTAGGATTCTACTAGCAGATATTCTTTATTATCCAGTCAATGGACACTGAAGTTATTTTCAGTTTGTAGTACTTATGAATAAAGTTCCTATAAATATTCACAAGCAAGTCTTTGTACAGACATGTTTTTATTTCTCTTGAGTGAATACTAAGGAATGGGATTGCTAGGTCATATGATAACTGTATAGCTAAACTTGTAAGAAACTGCCAAATGGTTTTCCAAAGTGGTTGCACTCTCTATCATGCCCACTAGAAATGTATGAAAGTTCCAGTTGCTCCACATCTTCACTTGTGAAAATACCACATGGTTTTAATTACTATAGCTTTAAAATATGTTTTTGCCACTGTTTGATTTCTCCTTTTTACTTACTTATCAAATTTTTTAGGATATTCTCCCATAATTACTCATCCACATAAATTTTATACTCATTTTTTAAATTCCATAAAGAATCTTGAGGGATTTGAAGATATCATTCCATTGTTTGTTTTCTGTCTTTAATAATTGCTGTTGGGAATTCAACCGTAAATACAACTGTCACTGTTTTAAAATAATCTGTCTTTTTTTACCAGTTATTTTTAAGATAGTTATGCTTGCTTTAGGATAATATGTTTCACTATGACTGTCAAGATGTGGATTTCTTTTTATTTTTTGTGTTTGAGATTTATTGTGTTTCTTAGTTCTGAAGATTCTTGTCTTTATTCAAGTAGTAGTATATGTTAACATTTTATACCAAGTGTTAAAAAACACAATACATAAATGATATGTGTGGATAAATATGCATATAGAATTACCTACCATGCCAACACAGAAATAAATCTTCATTTTAAACATCTATGGAACATTTTAGGAAATGATATAGCATTTAACTGAGAAGGACATCCTCAATAAATTACTAAAAGGCAACATCATATGTACTACAGCCTTTTACCACGATGTAAAAATGTTAGAATATAAGAACAAATTTTATAGCAATTCTAAAAAAAAAAATCCCATCCACTAACTTTCAAAATATTGCCTTTATTCCATTTTCTTTATTATCTCCTTCTGGAGCTCTAGATATATGCTAACCATTCCTATGATATCTCTTGTATCTCTTAACATATTTTTATAGTTTATATTCAGCTCTTTGTATCACATTCTGTGTATTTATATTGGATTTATCTTTTAGTTGACTAATCATTTTGTCAATTGTATGTAATCTGATTTTTAACGTGGCCATTCATTTTAAATTAAACCATCATATTTTTTATGTCTAAGTATTACATCTGAGTATCTTTCAACCTCCTTGATTATTTTTGGTAGTCTCTTGGTCATCATTTTCCTTTCTTACTGAAAATCTACATCAGATAGATCATTTTTGGCCTTTTTTAAAATCTTTCTCTGTGTATTTATTTTGGATGGGTTCTATGCCTTCAAATTTACTAAACTTTTCTCATGCAGTGTGTGTATGCTGTTAATCCCATCTGGTACATGTTTTATTTCATATACCATATGTGTCCTCTCTTTTTGGATCTTTTTTAGATCTTCCATTTCATATTATATTCATGTTTTCCTCAGCATTACTGAACATATGGAGTATATTTATAGAGGTTGTTTCAACATCCTTTTTTATTAACTCTATCATCTATGTAATTTCTGAGTCTGTATCTATTGATTTATTTTTCTCCCTGTTTGGTTTCTGCAGATTATTTTGATTAGAGGCAGACCCTGTGACTTATACATTGTGGAATGCTAGATTTTGTTATATACCTTTAAATATTGTTCAGCTTTTTCAAAATACATTTCTAGACAGTTAAGTTACTTGGAAAAAGTTTGGTCACTTTAAGGCTTGCTTCTAAGTTTTGCTGGAGTGGATCCAGACCAGACATTAGCCTATGGTTAGTTTGCCCCATTACTGAGATAACACTCTTTGTATGATTCTGTACCACCTTTGTGATGGCTGATGGCCACAGGAACCATTCTTGGTTCTATGCAAGCTTCAGACTTTCCCTTTTACTCCCGTTTGGTTCTTCTCTCCTGATGTTAGAGTTTTCTCTCATGCATGCACAGTACAGCCAAAGACTAGAGGAGACTCATCTGCAGGACTCTGGAGCTTTCTCTCTGTGAAGCTCCCTCTTCTCCAGTACTTTTTCTCACCAATTTGTGCTGCCATAGCCACCCTGAACTCTGTCTGCTCAATTCAGAAGACCACTGGGCTCTGTTTGGGTTCTTCTTGCCCTGGGTGTGGTTAGCCACTCTTTCTGGCAAAAAGCTGAGACAATTATATCTCTCACACTGTGATAGAGCTGAGGAATCATTGATCTGCACTGCATGGTATCCATTGTTTCATAGATTTTATTTGGTTTCTTAGCTGTTTAAAATGGGAGGGTAAATCTAATCCCTGTTACTTCATCATGGCCACAGTAGTTTTCTAAGGAAATACAATTTCCCAAAACTGTTTATGAAGATATAGAAAATCTAAACAGAACAAAAAACAGAAATATTGACAAAGCTTTGGTCCTCCCTTCCTTCAAAATCCTGAGGTCCATATGATTTCATAGGATAACTCTACCAATCATTTAAAATCAAACTACGTATATTCATACAATGGAATACTTTCAGCAATAAAAAGGAAACTACTGATACATGCTACAACACAGACGACTATAAAACTCACCATGTTGAGTAAAAGAAGCCTTACAAAAAGGTATACATAGTGTATGATTCCATTTATATAAAGTTTTAGAATAGGTAAAATTTATCTATGTTGAAAAAATCAGAACAATAATTGTTTTTGAGTAATAATTTTTTTAACTGGGGAAAGGTACAAGGTAACATTTTTGGGTGCTGGTAATGTTGTATATTTTGATAAGTGTATACGTTTGTCAAAACTCAGTAAATGTACACTTGATATTTGTGTGTTTCATTGCATATTAAGTTTGCATAAATAAGAGATAAACAGCTATTGAAGTTGTGTTAATAATAAGCATGCTTAAGTAAGTTGTGTTAATAATATGCGTGCTTAAGTATTTAGGGGGACATATACTAACGTTTGCAATTTTATTTGCAATGCATCAAAGAGTAAGATAGAGTGATGTATGACTAGAGGGGTGGAGAGGTATGTCTTCTTTTTTCTCCTTCACAGTTGACTGAGTTAAAATACCTCTGTTAACAAACAAGCCACCAGGCCTTGAAGCCAATCAAAACTCCCCTTGAGACAAGGATATAGGCAAAGACTATGAAGAACATAAACAGGGAATATGAAGACTACATGCTTCCCCTGCCCCTCAAACAAAATATAACTTAGTAATTTTTACTTTTGTCATGAGGTAACAAGGAATCTAGTCTTGAGAATGTAGACTATCAATGGAAGAGATGAGATTCTTGCACGAAGTAGGGAGGAAGAGATTACTCACAACCTAGGACAAAAATCAGAGATGCAAATACTTTGTTGTATTATTATTTATAATGGCAAAAAAATCTGAAAACTAAGTTTGCAAAGTAAATTTTAGCACATGCAAATGGTAGCATATTAGAAAATCATAAAATTTTGAAGAATACATTATATAAAGCTCAAATATAAAGACAGAAAAAGAAAGTTGAAGATAAAATTCTATTAAATATCATACCTTTTGTAAGCCAAAAAGGATTAGATAGATATGTGTGTGTGCACACATGGACAGGAACAGTGATTGGGTGATAATTATTTGGTTCATGCCTTCCTTCTTTATGAGCTAAGCTCCATGTGGGGAGGAACCGTGTCTGCATTTGGTCACCTCTTTATTACCATATTACCTGGAAAATAGTACTTTGCTCAATTAATAGATGCCAAATAATGAGTGGCATGATCCTATCTCTGTTAAGCAAGGTGAAGAGGAGCATCTGGTTTGGAGAATGAGGAGCTCTGGATACTCATTTCTTACACCATGTTGGCCGCTTAGCAAGAAGTTGGTTCAGCAGCTCAATGGAAGAACAAGCTAACAGTGGCTGAGCTCCACTGGAGGCTCCACCATTATTGGTTGTTTTCCTGTTTTTTTAGAGATGGGCCTTGCTCTGTCACCCAGGCTGAAATACTGTGGCACCATCACAACTCACTGCAGCCTCGAACTCCTGGCCTCAAGCAATCCTCCTACCTTAGCCTCCCAAGTAGCTTGGAATACATGTGTGTGCCACCACAGCCAGCTATTTTTTTGTGCGTGTGTGGAGTCAGGGTCTCATTATGTTGCCCAGGCTGGTCTAGAACTCCTAGCCTCAAGCAATCCCCCGACCCCAGCCTCTCAAAGTGTTGGGATTAGCGGCATGAGCCACTGCATCCAGCCTCCCAGGTTTTGACAAGGTTACTTCCTCATCTAGGAGGCACCAGATGTAATGTAGTTACCTAGATGCTCCCACTCCCCCTTTGAATTCCTATGAATACGTAGAGTGTTTGTGGGTGGTGGGGTCCCTTTCTACCGAAAAGCTTGCCATAGCGTGTGTAGTCTAGTGACGCTCAACCTTAGCCCCTCTCTGTGTGGAGTAGGGAGAGCGCAGAAATCACTGTGCCCTACGAATCTTTTTTAAAAAACTGTTACCCCTTTTATTTTCTGCTTAAAATAAAATAGAAAACAAAAATCAATTGTGTTGTACATTAACATCTTTGGAATACATTGTAAGTGTAAGAGAAAGACTAAGAGCAAAAATTGGGCTTATACAGTCAAACGTAAGGAGTGCCACCATTATGCTTGCAAGTTTTTCCACAGTAAGGCATGTGGATTTACATACATTTTGTGTGTGTGTGTGTGTGTGCATGCGCATGCATGCATGCATGTACACGCATTTTGTATAAAAGAGTTTTGTACATCTTGGGTTCCCGTGGGATGTTCAGGTAGAAATATCCAACACACAGGTATTAAGGTCAACAACTCAGTGTCTGGGATGGAGAGAAATTTGAGGATCCCCTGCAGTTATTGCCTTTGGATTGCTATGGGAAGATAGAGGAAGGGCTCCTGGCATGGCTCCAGGGACTCATAGGCAGTTCCTAGAAAAGAGAAGACCTGCAATGAGTCTTCGAGGAGGGAGTTTCCTTACTCAATATTGTGTGAGAAAAGGAGATGACACAGTCTCTGGTATGCCAGGGGAAAGCACAAATAATGGGTTCTATTTGAGCTCTGCAACTTAGCCTCCTCCAAAGACAGCTGTCAACAGAAATCCCAATTCAACCTAATTCTATGACAACACCTCCCTGGCCCATGACAGCCTTAAGCCACTATGAGTTTCCCCAAGTGATCCTGCAAAGAGCTTCTCCCAAACCTGTTAATGAAAGTCAGTGAGAATGCTTGATTCATGAACAAGGAATTAAAATTGCAGCTGATGCCTGAAGCCACCATCAAATGTTAGTGAAAGTAGCATGGTCCTGGTCTAGAAGGTACCTTGATCTTCCTTTATGGTGTTGGAGGCATGAGGCTGGAAAACATTTAGAGCCAGGATGCTACAGGGTCTAGACTGCACTGTGGGAGCAGAGAAAAAGGCAAAGCCCTTGACACTGGAAGAGAAGCTGGGCTTGAGGGTGGCTCACGTGAGCTGTGATGGGAGGTGACCTTGTGAGATGATGGCGAGAACACTGATCCAGGGTTGAAACAGGAGGAAATGCTGACCCAGCCTCCCACCTCCTCCCAGCCCCATGCTGCAGGCCAGGCTAGAAAGCCACAAGTCACTGCTCCTCTCCTCTCTTGTCTCCACCCAAGATGACAGGCTGGATTAAAGCAGAAACCCAAAATCTCAACTACATCCCCAACACGGTGTGACTTTCAGGATTTTAAGTCTTTGAGACACTCATTTTAACTCTATAAAACGTTGATTACAAGAGTGCCATTTCACGAGTGCTCAAAAATATTTTTGTGAAATAAATGAATGAATTTTGCCATATCCAAGAAGGTTGTACTTGGAAACATTTTGAGAAAGTCCATAACATTTTAAAAATATTTGAGATCATTGTGTCTTTGGCAAAGGCAGGTATCTTTACCTGGCTCTGGCTCCCCCTCAGGGATGCTAATTTCTGAGGCCTCCAGGGGAACAATGAGGAGGAGAAAATTCCAATGTGAAAATGACATCAGCGGAGTTGCTTGTCTCTTTGTCTATCTGTCCTTTGTAAGCGATCCCCTCTACAGAGGCCACTGGGCCGACAGGAGTGCCCAAGAAGTGCCCATCTCCTTAGCCAGGTGAGTTTCAGCTCAAGACTCCTCACTGTACTCTCAAAACGTGGTCTCCATACAAATGAAGTTCACCCTCTGGGCTCTGAAATGGCTTCTCTCTTCACCCAAAAAGATCCAGCGGGATTTGGGTGCTTGAATGTGAGTGGTTAGAGAGAGAGAAGAATCAGTGATGACTAAGGTTTCAAGCCCTACTCACAGGGAGGATGGCAATGCTGCTACCAAAATACTTCAGTTAAAAACAGACAGTTCTGATTTGAAGATTGAGTCTAGGGTAATGGTAAGACCATGTCCATGCAGAAAAGTCCATACTATTAGATGGTAGTTTACCCGCTGGAGCCATGAGGACATTATTCTCCACATTTAATCATCGGGAAATGTCTTCCTCTGCTCATGCCTTTTGCCCCCCCGGGTGTCTCCAACTCCACCCTTTCCCTGGATGAGTGAGACTCCATGTGAGAGACTTAAATGTACATCCCTCAGCCAGAGGTTGAGGTGGATCGCTGAGTTTTGTTTTGCTTTATTTTATTTTATTTTTTGAGACTGAGTCTCGCTCTGTTGCCCAGGCTGGAGTGCAGTGGTGTGATCTCGGCTCACTGCAACCTCCACCTCCTGGGTTCAAGCGATTCTCCTGCCTCAGCCTCCCGAGTAGCTAGGATTACAGGTGCACACCACCACACCTGGCTAATTTTTGTATTTTTTGTAGAGACGGTGTTTCACCATATTGGCCATATTGGTCTCAAACTCCAGAACTCAGGTGATCTGCCCGCCTTGGCCTCCCAAAGTGCTGAGATTATCGACCTGAACCACCAGGCCTGGCTAAGTATTTTATTAGCAATGATTAGGACTGGGAAAAGAAAATCATTTCCTAAGTGGTCATATATGTGGGCAGTTCATGGCATTGTAAAAGACTGTGGCCTTATCTGGTGATCAGGCTCATATATAGCATGTGTGTTGGATGATGCGTAATTAGAACCAGGAGACAGAAGAGTGAAAAGCTCAGTGATGGTGGAATTGGAGGCACGGGGGAATCTGGGGTCTGAGTATCTGCTTACCTAAGACTCTATTTTGTGAGAGTTCACTTCTGTATTCAGTGAGAACAGCTCTACTCAGTATCCACCAAACCCATCTGGGAGCGTAAGCCTGGAGACTCATGCTGCTCAAAAGCTCTTTTTACATTCTTCATATTTGGTAAACGGTCAGTACCTTCGAGCCCAAATTTCCCAGACTCTCTACGGAGAAGTGCAATGTAATATTACTACTTAGAAAATCTAAAAGGCTGGTAGTCACAGCTATAGAGATGGAAATGAACTCAGTGATGTCTTCTTGTTTAGTTTCACTATTTTTCATCTCATTTCACTTTTTTTCTGAAACATCCGGACCAAATCTCATGGCTTTGCATGTTAATCTTTTAATAGTCTGGGCCACAATGGGCATCTCACTACCGCTGTGCTGTATGACGACACATGTATGTGGGGGCGGCAGGGACACAGGTTGTGGGGGGCATGCTTCCTTGCTTCCCCAATGCTTCCCTTTCATCCTCTGGGATCTTGTGTACCTCAACTGTGGCCACAGCAGCATCCACAGACTTGGAGTTTCCTCCCAGAACTTTGGCCTCAGAAAAACCATCTTTCCCTTTAACTTTCTAATGTAACCTGTGTTCCCCTTTCTATATCAATTCATGGATCTCTGTCTGAGTCTGTCCAATGCCACTCTTGTTACCCATTAAGAGTCAGATATCGAAGCTTTTCATTCTGCATGTAAATCTCCATTCCCCTTGAATTTCATGCATTCTTCCATCCTGGACACTGCTATCAAGATCTCATTGATGATTGTTATCAACACCTCATCCTCCTACACCACTGGCCCCATCTGACGTTGCTCAGTCCACCGCTGTGGAAGAGAGCCATGGATCTGGGAGGCTCAGGAAATGATTCAGTTGTGACCAGGTTTGTCCTGCTGGGCCTAATAGAGACTCCAGCTCTGCAGCCCATCCTCTTCGTCATCTTCCTTCTTGCTTATGTAGCTACTGTTGGAGGCAACCTCAGCATCCTGGCGGCCATCCTTGTGGCACCCAAACTCCACAGCCCCATGTACTTCTTCCTGGGGAACTTGTCCCTGCTAGATGTGGGGTGTGTCAGTGTCACTGTCCCTGCCACGTTGAGGCATTTCATATCCAACAACAGAAGCATTCCCTATAGGGTCTGCCTCTCCCAGCTCTTCTTCTTCCACCTCCTGGCTGGGTGGACTGCTTCTTGCTGACCTTCATGGCCTATGACTGCTACCTGGCCATCTGCCAGCCTCTCACCTACAGCACCCGCATGAGCTGGGGAATCCAGAAAGCCCTGGTGGGCCTGTCATGTGTCTTTTCCTTCACCAATGCATTGACCCAAACGGTTGCCTTGTCTACGCTTGACTTCTGTGGCCCCAATGTGATCAATCACTTCTACTGTGACCTCTCGCAGCTCTTCCAGCTCTCCTGCTCCAGTGTTCATCTCAACGAGCAGTTGCTCTTTGTGGCAGCAGTTTTCATGGGTGTGGCCCCTTGGTCCTCATCAGCGTGTCCTATGCCCATGTGGTGGCTGCAGTCCTGCGAATCCATGCTGCAGAGGGAAGGAAGAAAGCCTTCTCCAGGTGTAGCTCCCACCTCACTGTGGTGGGCATCTTCTATGGGATGGGCATCTTCAGCTACATGAGGCTGGGTTTGATGGACTCTTCAGACAAGGACAAGGGGATTGGCATCCTCAACACTGTCATCAGCCCCATGCTGAACCCACTCATCTACAGCCTTAGAAACCCTGATGTGCAGAGTGCCCTCCAGAGGGTGTTTATGAGGAGACCACTCCGCAAGTGAGACTCCCTTCCTCTGGGCTGAACAAATGTCACGGTTTCACTCACTGCTTCTAACAGATATTGTGAGATAGTGTAAGTGGAGTGTGGATATGATGAAATGGGTTGAGGGACTGGCTTAGGAAGGAACCTACAATAAAAATAATAGTGATCACCACATGCCAGGCACTGTTCTGAGGGACTGGTATCTATTAGCTCATTTAATCCTCATAACCTGATGAGGTAAACACAAAGTTACAAGTTGTAGATGAGGAAACTGGACCTCAGAGAGGTTGAGTAACTTGCCGAAAGTCACACAGCTAATAATGAATGTCAGAGCTGGGATCTGAACATAGGCAAGCTGAACCTGTAACTATGGCCTCTCAAGAATAGTAAATCACTTCAAGGAGGGTTTCTATGAGGTAGAGAAGGGGCATGGGTAACAAAAAAGTTTTAAAAAAAAAGCAAATAAATAAATTAAGCAATGACATGAATTAAGAGGTTTTGATCCTTTTACAAATTTACAGTTTGTTTCAGAGCATCTGGTACAGGTTGAGGGAATTGCTGGATGCCAACTTCAACAAATAAATCAAGACAAAGAGCACGTTTTAAAGCCCAGCTCCAGGGAACAGGCGCTGTTTAGAAAAACCATGAAGATGAGGTAGAGCATGTTCATATTGGACCATCACTATCACCAATTTGTTATATGTGATAATGTTAGAGAAAGAGCCAAAGGTGCATGTGGAAAAGTCTCCTTGACTGCCTCTGGCTTCAACCTGAAACAGCCCTCTCATCTGCATTGCTGTAAGGAGGAAGACAGTTCACTTATTTAATTTGTAGCTTTTAATGCAATACAAATGTGTGCTTATTAAAATGTTAGAGAGTACAAAAAGAATGGAATAAGAAGAATAGAATAAAAATCACCAGTTCAGAGATAATCATTATGGGCATTTAGCATATAATTGTTAAATTTTTTATTTATAATATATCTTTGCAAAAATATAATTATTCTATACCTGAATTTCTGTAAACTGCTTTTTTCACTTGATGATATAGACAGATATCCTTCCGCAACAGGAAAGGTAGTTCTTTCTCATCTTTTTCTGTAGTTGTATCATATCCCTTTGAATGGATGAAACAAAATAGATTAAATAACTCCCTATTAGTAAACCTGCGTTGGCTCAAACAATCTAGGCTGTGTAGAATGCTGCAATAAGCATCCTTGTACATTCATCTGTGCACATTTTTCTAATTTTAAAAGTAAGTCTCCACAAGTGGCATTCCTGGGCCAAAAGATAAGAACTTATCCAAGGCACTTGAAAATATATTACCAAATCGCCACTCAGAAAAGGTTGAACAAATTGTCGCTTTATATTATCGCTTCTATCTTTGCCAGTATGACAGGCCAAATGTTACAACTCAATGCTCCTTTAATTTGATGTTAATCACTGTCAAAGTTAAAATACATATGTATATATTTTAAGTGTAGTACTGAAAAAATATATTTTACATATATTATGTGTGTGTGTATATATATATCTAAGACATTTGTATTTTTATAAATTTGAAAGTGCTTGGGCCGGACACAGTGGCTCGTGCCTGTAATCTCAGCACTTTATGAGGCTGAGGCGAGTGGATCACCTGATGTCAGGAGTTTGAGACAAGCCCAGCCAACATGGTGAAACCCCATCTCTACAAAAAATACAAAAATTAGCTGGGTGGGGTGGTGCATGCCTGTAATCCCAGCTACTCAGGAGGCTGAGGCAGGAGAACTGCTTGAACCCCGGAGGCAGAAGTTGTTGTGAGCTGAGATCATGCCATTGCACTCCAGCCTGGGCTACAGAGTGAGACTTCATTTATAAAAAGAAAGTGCTCTTATAAATGACATTAATTCTGTGTTTTATGAATATTGCAAATGTGATGCTCTCTTTTACCATACAGAAGTTTTAATTTTATACATGATCAAATTATTCTTTTCTTCTATAAGGTTTTTATATCTGGTTTTGGATGTCTAGAAAGAATCTTTTTTACTTTTGAATTGATTTTTGAATGACACACTCAAGGATTATTTCCCCACTGATATGAAATGACACCTTTGCCACATGCTAAATATCCTTACACTGCTGTATCTATTGTTGGACCCCTTTCCAGCACTAACCTCTGAAATCACTATGCGATTGCAATACATACTAATATGTGGTTGTCAAGGTCTTTCTTACACACTTCCTTCATTACATCAGCATGTTCTAGTCTTATCTATTCCTACAGCTGCTAACTCTCATACAATCATCCCTCTTGATTGATTTTTAAAATCAATTTGTAAAAGTCTACAAATATTGTAATAGTGTCAAAGCATATGTTTAGAAGAAACTGACATCTTTCAATTATTGACTTTCCCATTCTGAAACAAGATACATTTCTTCAATTAATCAAGCCTTCTTTAAGACATTTTTTAAAAAGACAACAAAAGCTTAAGATCATGTGAAACAGAAAATTGAATTGCCCTTGCCAGGAGGCATATAGAAGTTACCCAGAGTAATTCTAGAGACCAAGAAGGCAAGCCCCTCGAGTAAGGGCAGCGATTATTTGTTCACTCTGCAGCAGCTGGCTGCAGACAATCTCTGAAACACCCACACACCACTTGGAACTCTGGGGAAAGATTCCATGTGAATTTATTCTTCTGATCATTAGAAACATTTGAGCTTATGAAAGGAAAGAAAAGGAGTCACTTTGTGTTTTACAGAGTTCACTACTAACAGACCCTGGCTATATCCAGAACACAGAGGCATAATTTACAATACTTAATAATAACAATCATCAGATTTCCCCTGGCTTCCAACTCTTCATGTAAATGAAATGTGTTAGCAATGACCCATATTCCTACTTGTCAACAATCACTTAGGGCTACGTGTCCATGGCCTTCTCTCGAAAGGGCAAGTACTCTCCAGTGTGCCAAAGCCTTCCAGCTGACCACATCATCTGCCTGGTGACTGTAAGGTATTCGAGTTTACCATCCCTTATCTGGATATTTAATTCCTAGTACTTGGCACATTTGACACTATTGAAAAAAGGTTTTATTTATAATGTATATTTTTCCTAGAATTTTCTAGTTCCATCTGAACCCTAAACTTATAATACAGGTAACTTCTGCCAGCACATAAAAGGTACTCAAGTATTACTAATGTGATAAAATATTGGCTTGTTTTATGGAAGATGGTCTCCATACTTAAGCGTTATCTTGGGAGAGAAAAGGGGTAAAAGCTTGTCACTGAATTGGACTCAGTACTAAATTGGACTTGATCTATTTCTATAAAAGTATACCTCTACTAAACTATTAATGGATTCAAGAAGCATTCACTGAACACCTAAAAATAGCAGGAATTATACTAAGTATTGAGATTCAGAGAAGAGTAAAACAAGCTCTGGCCTAAGATGATTCAATGGTATTAGAGGAGGCCAAACAGGCCAAGTTACGGAAACTCAAAGGGCTATAGGTGCCACATGCTAGACAGCTTTCATGTTCAGTGAAGATAAAGAGTTTTTTCTGGAAGAGAAATGAAGGTATTAAGAATAGGCATCCCAGAAGAGATGGAGATAGAGCCATGTGCTAAAAGTTGACTGCGCATCTGCAAAGTGGACTCAGGAGAGGTCATTCCATGAAGCATGTGACCTCTCCAAGGGCCCTTGAGAGCAGCGGCTGGAGTAGGAGATTGCTGCAGAGGGGAGACAGAGTGATGGAAAATCAGGACATAGGGACTGCAGATGGAGACAACTCTATGGAGACGTTCAGCTGTGATGGGAAGAAGGGAAGCATTAAGATAGCCAATGAAGAAACAGAATAATAAGGGAGACCTGGATTTTGTTTTAGTTTTGCTTGGAGAGGGCCTGACTGTTTATATGCTGGTAAGCAAACACCAACAAAAAGGAAGCTTGCTAAGATGCCCAAGAAAAAAGAGATCGTGGACAGAGTGAGATTCAAAGGAATGTGAGAACATGAAACAGTAATAATAGAAATGTTTGATTTTCTAAATATTGATATATGTATTAACAGAAAGTAGTCATTCAAATATTTATTGAAGGAAATATGGTGGAATACAATAATTAAGTTCTGGGTTTCAGGTAATTTTAATCTCCCAGTCACTCCCTGTGCTAACACATGATCATTTTAACACATGATCTTAATACCTTCATTTCTCTAACACATGATCATATTAACAATTATTTTGTTAATAATTGATTCATTTGATTATTAACAATGAATGCCTACTCATGACATCTACCCCCAAGGAACTTATGATACACAAGAAAACATAATAAAATGTATCAATTCCAATGATGGAGTTCTTACAGTTTATTATGAAGCCTGAGATATAACAGTAACTCACCTATAGAACTTCTGAATGTTGAAAACCAGGATTAACATGCAATACTCATATAAGGTTTAAATTAATAAATATATATGTTGTCTTTATGTATTCATCCACCCAACAAATGTTTATTGAAATCCTACAAAATGTTCAGCACTATGTCAGACAATGGGGTAGAGAGAGAAAAACCCAGTCTCTATCCTCAAAGAATTCAGCCTATTATGGCAAAGTACTGAGCCAATGTTAGTAGTTATTAACATAAAACTGTTATCTGGATCACGCTGGATAGTATACCCATAGACCTGAGGTATGAAACCCTTGGAAAATTAAAATTATCCAATGAGTCCAGAATATTCCTGTTACCCCTGCCGCCTCTGCGGACTTTCTCTCCCTTGGTCCTCAGAAAGAGAGGTTTCATTGCCGAAGTGAGTGAACCAAGATCACAATGGGTTAAGAAGCAATTTGAAGGTGATGGCGAAATGCAGAAGATTAAGATTGTACTGTCCATTTGTAATGAAAAGAAAGAGAATTTAGAGGGATTTTCAAGACAGAAGGATTTTTTAAGAGAGAAGAGAGGTTGAAGGCATAAGAGACACAGGGATTATTAACTAAAGCATATTCTCTAAGCAGATATAAAAAGGGTTGCATGGAGTGGGAAGCAGGAAGTTGAGAACATTCCCATCAGCTTTCTTAATCTCTGTGGAGTGAGATATAAGGTCACCTGGTAAGGGGTTCAAGACAAAATTCAAGATGTCAGTATCAAGAAACCTACAAGATTTTACTGAAACAGGTCCTTTTCCAACTGAACACATGGATAGACATACTAATCCCTGAATGGAAAAATTGAATATTATAAAACATTAGTTCTTCTCTAATTAACTTACAGATCTGACTCAACTTCAGCCTATAACCAAATGGGTCACTTTCTAAACTTAAAAAATATAGCTGATTTGACAAAATGAAGAAACTAGGAAAAGTTATCATGAAAATGAATATTAATGAGAGAAGGTGTATTAAAATGTAACATAAAGTTTCAAATATTAACACAGGATATTATTGATAAAGAATTACACACAGATCAATGGAAATAGATCAGTAGATGTAAACTACTTTTAGCTAGTATTCTATTATTATCACTACTGTGATAACTACTCTTACTACTAATTATAACAGCTACCTCTTAACAAGTTCACCATGTGCCAGGCACAGTACCAGGTGCTTTTAATAGATTATTTAACCCTCACAGCAACCCTATGAGGTGGTCTCCACACTTTACAAGTAAGTACAATGAAGCTTTGAGGTGTTAAGTAATCTGTCCCAAGCATATAGCTAGCAAGTTAAGAAGCCAATTCAAAGCAATCTGACTTCAGAGCTCACATTCTTAACCATTCTGTTATACTGCCGCAGGGATGTGCATTAGTTGGCTATTTTTAAAACCAAACAGTGGACATAAAAACTAAAGTTTCAGCTGGGTGTGGTGGGAGGCTGAGGCTAGAAGATCACTTGAGTTCTGAAGTTCAAGGCCAGCCTGAGCAACATAAAGAGACCTTGTCTTTAAAAAGACAATCTAAAATTTCAACAATTGTGAGATTAAAGTTTTTTGATATTCATACCATGAACTATTATGTTAAATGAGATATGAATGTTTAAATTTTTAAAAAGTTTAATATTAACTAAAACATAAAATATGAAATTATATGAAAAACCTAATGTTTTATATATTACACACACACACAGACAGTTGACTGGGTACTTGGGTGGTGAGTGGCTTTACTAATGAAAATATATAGCATGGACTGAATTGTGCCCTCTCAAATTCATGTGTTGGAGTCCTCACTCCCAATGTGATGATATATGGAGATGGAGCCTTTGGAAAATAACGAGGTTTATATGAGGTCATGAGGGCACCCTCACAATGGGATTAGTGCCCTTATGAGAAGAGACACAGGACAGTGTGCCTTTTTCCTTTCTTTCTCTCTGCCATGTAAGCGAACAATGAGAAGACTGCCAACTGCCAGCCAGGAATAGAATCTTCACCAGAGTCCAGCAATGCTGACGTCCTGATCTCGGACTTCCAGCATCCAGAACTATGAGAAAATAAATTTCCACTGTTTAAGCCACTCAGTCTATGGTATTTTGTTACAACAATCCAAGCAGACTAAGATCATATGAAAAAGGAGAGGATCTGGGGGCAAGAATGAAGGAGTCATGCAGAGAGTAAAGCGCCTGTGGACCGCCAAGTGGAGAACTCCAACAAGATGATGAACTGAACAGTCTCAGGAGCAAAGTCTGAATTTACATATTGAAAGGTCAACAGAATATAGGTGATAAAGTGAGACACTACTGCACACATAATACAATGCATGATATTAAGTTTTGATAAGGATAGGAAACAACTGGAAATCTCACCCATTGTTGATGGAAATGCAAAATGGTACAGCCACTTTGGAAAAAAATTTGATAATTTCTTGTAAAATGAAACATCCACTTACATAGAGTCCAGTGAACACAGTTCTAGATATTTTCCAAGGAGAAATGAAGACATATCCACACAAATAACTGTGTGTACATATTTATCGTATCTTTATTTGTAATGGTGCAAATCTTGAAACAAGTGAAATGTTCATCAACTAATAAGCTGCTAAACAAAGGAGAATATACTCACACAATGAGGTGAATATGGAATGGAATACTACTCAGTGAGAAAAAATGGAATACTACTCAGTGAACAAAAATGAACGTCGAGTGCAGAGATAATGCATGCAGGACTCGCTAAAGGATTACGCTAATTGAAGAAATCCAATTATAAAAAGTCTATGACTTAGGGCTGTATACTTTTATCAAACTCATAAAACTTTAAAATTATACCTTAATTAAATAAGCTTTTTTAAATTATGCCTTTAAAAAATAATAAATTTGAGAAATAAAAATTATGCCTTTCAAAAAACAGTGTGAAAATAAACGAGAAAAAAAAATACGAGATTCAGATTATCTGGGGCCCAGCCTGAGCTCCACCATGAACCCATTCTCTGCCCTTGGCAAGTCATCTGAGCTCCCTGGATCTTATTTTTCCCACTGGCAATAAGGTGACTACATCTTTTCTCATTTTCGGGAGATATTACGAGGCTGGCATGATGTCATGAATCTCATGTTTTTCTCGGTAAAGTCCAAGATAGTCGGCAGATGAAAGAAACGCTTAAGGGCTGAGGTTATTGGTCTGCCTCTGGCATTCTGTGCACTCTCTGAGGGAGCTAGTTTTTAGGGCATCTAGGCATTAATTAGCCCGTGAATAGAGAGAGTGCCAACACAGCTTGTCCTGGCCCTAGCCTCACTGTCTTGATAAGCCTTTTGGAGACAGGTTACCTTGAGTCAGCTTAGCGCTCACTCCCCTCTCGACAACAAACCCCACTTAGGGTGCCCAGAGTGCTCACAGGAAGGTAACTCTCCCCAAAGCCCTCCCACTGCTCCAGACTCCTCATTTCCTTCCTTCTCAGGCAGGGTGGATGAAGATCACGAGTGATCTTCACATGGTAAGGACTAAGTGATCCTTGGATCCAGTCGTGGTGAAATATAATGAGGTTTTCCACTCCGGGGAACTGGAAGGATGAAGGGCAGAACTGGCAAACAGGGAATGAGAAGGGAGCTGACTGCAGTGATGGTGGAGGAAACCAAGAAAGTCTGTGGAGAGCCAAGGAGGCTGTTTAGGTTGATCTGTGCAGAGAAATCAGTGTAGCCTGTATTTACAGAATCTTATACTTCTATGTTAACCTAGAGATAATGCAGTGCAGCCTTGCATATCACAGAAGGGAAATTGAATGTATGACGTATGCACACACACTGTCTATATATATGTGTGTACAGATTCATATACATGGCAAAGGCCTTGTGAGCCAGCAGGCGTTGGCAGAAAAAGAACATGCTCTCCATTCTCACCGGTAAAAAAATGATCCATCTTCAAGAATTTTTGTTAAGTTTATATAAACATATAATGGAGTTAAATGGAGTAGCATTGCTGCTAAAAGTTTATATGCAAGTAAACATTAGTTTAGTGTCTTCTTTTCCTTCCTTTATTCCTTCCTTAATTTGTTCCTTCCTTCCTTCCGTATTTTCTTCTTTCCTTTTTCCTTTCTCCAAGTTCCCAATGACAGGTAGGAAAAGCTTGTTTATAATACAAATAGCACAAACATCTGAACTCCAACTCCAGAGCTCTTTCCACAGTGCTGAATTGTCCTTATACACCAAGAGACAAAGAGAGACAGAAAGACAGAAAAAACAACAATGCGTTTCTCTGTGGGGAAAAGGAACTGTTCAGAGCAAAATCGAGGCCAGGGCCTGGAGTGAACTGCGCCTCATATGGCCGGGCAGGGTGGAGAATAATTGAAGCGAGAAGTGGACAAATCTGACCGGAGGGAGAGATGTGGCTCAGAGCAAGGTTGAACTCTTGTCACTGTGCTGCACTGCTGTGATTTCAAACCCAGAGGGGGCTGGTCTTAATGTTAAACTGGGAAAATCTCCTGTCAGGACATTTCCTAACGTGGCAAGGGCTCCTCATAGATACCCTCTGCCTTCTGTCCAGAATAAATAACCTGTGTCAACAAATGGCCTGTCTCGGGGGTAACAGGAGTTGCGGTACTGGTGTTGTGTGTTTGTTTTTGTTTTTGAGATGAGATCTTGCTCTTGTCGCCCAGGCTGGAGTGCATTGATATGGTCTGGGCTCATTGCAACCTCCACCTCCCAGGTTCAAGTGATTCTTCTGCCTCAGCCTCCCACGTAGCTAGGATTACAGGAGCCCACTACCATGCCTGGCTATTTGTGTATTTTTAGTAGAGACAGGGTTTCACTATGTGGACAAAGCTGGTCTGGAACTCCTGACCTCAGGTGATCCGCCCACCTCAGCTTCCCAAAGTGTTGGAACTATAGACAAGAGCCACCATGCCCGCCAGGGTATTCTTGATGAATCCCTTTGCTGCCTTTGATCAGACTCCCTGGCTTAAATCCCAGTGCCAGTTGGGAGGTAGACTCTAGAAGGTAGGTACCAACTGTGAGACACTGCGCCTGCCTCTGTCCCAAGAAGGATCAGCATCGGCCCAACAGAGTTTGAGCCCCACAAATGGCCAGCAGCTTCTGTAGAACAGGACAGAATGGGGTGTTGAGAGTAGTGCAGTCTCCGGTGTTAGAATGTTGACATCATCGACATCCTTTGTCTTGTGTTACCCATTTTGAGAGGCCCTCAGTGTGACTTTGGGCAAATTCCTCCTGTTAATGGTTCAGTTCCCTGTCTTTTTCCCCATATGCAAGTACTAGGATGATTCAGGTTATTGTCCATGACATCAGAGGCAGGAAACAACAATTAAACACTGCAGTGCATCAGGAGGGCTTTGTTAGGGAGATAGGACGATGACCAGCACTGGACCTTGCAGGATACATTAACAAGTCATGCAGAGAGGGTGGCCCTGCATATGCAAGAGTCCAGAACAAGGCTCCAAACACACTTTTCCAGAACTACGTGTCCCTGCCACAGCCAAGGACATTTGCCTTCATGAATCATCCCTCCATTATCCAGGCACCTGTGGGATACCATAACTGCTGCCATGTGTGATGGGGGGAAGCCAGATAAATGACCCCTGGGATTTCAGTTTCCCTTTTCTCTCCCAGAAAAACTGCTCCCCTCCCCTCCACACACACACTGTGCACACACTAAGGTCATTCATTTTTCCTGTATCATTTACTACTGACAACATCTTCCCAGATGCTCAGACCAAAACCTTGGAATCATCCTTCCACCTTCTCTTTCTCTCACACCTCGAGCCCCAAAATACATCCAGAGTCCTATAAACATTTGGATCCAGAGTCCAAATAATTGTTAAATGGATGGAATGGATGGAATCTTAACTTCCTTGAATAGTTGTGGTGATGCTAATACCTAAAGTCTTAGAAATATGATTCTTCTCTTTATCACATGTGATGTTGTTTATGAAGCCTTGAGAACAACATGTCTAAGTTGGTTAAGAGGCAATGTAGCGTCAAGAGGTGGGCTTGGGAGTCAGAGAGTCCTGAGTTTGAGACCCAGCTCAGTCAAGAGTATGACCTTGGGTTCCTTAGTTAATTTATAATTCTCAATGTCTTGATTACATAGAGGTAAGAGTAGTTACTCCACAGATTTTTGTGAGAAATGAGAAAATAAATATGATGTACTAGTGCACATCATATACACAATACTTGTAGTATACACTTTAAAAATGTTGTATCTTCTTAAATTGCCTTCACATCTTCAGTTTTTAGTTTCTGTATATTTGCTCCCTGCACCTCTTTTTCCTCCATCTCTTTTGTATCTGTGTGGATTTCATTGGATCTGCTACTCTCCCTACACGGTGCTTTCTAGAGCCTTATATGTTTACTCAGTCATTGTGCTAGTCGGAGAGTCTCCGTACACTGGTATGAGCTTAATAGCTGCTAAAATATGCAAATGTCACTTTGGGAGGCCAAGGTGGGTGGATCACCTAAGATCAAGAGTTCGAGATCAGCCTGGCCAACATGATGAAACTCCATCTCTAATAAAAATTTAAAAAAATTAACTGAGTGTGGTGGCACACATCTGTAATCCCAGTTACTGAGGATGCTGAGGAAGCAGAATTGCTTGAATCCCAGAGGTGGAGGATGCAGTGAGCCAAGATCACCCAACCGCACTCCAGCCTGGGTAAAAGAGGAAATTTTGTCTCAAAAAGAAGCAAAAACAAAAACTCAAAACATTTCCATACCATGTTGGTAAATGACCACTGTCCCAAATCCTCAGAATATTTCCCTCTGCCCCAGTCCTTTTTTTGGAGTATCCTGGATCTTTCCCTGAATCCACAACTAAAGGGTTACTGTCTGACCTCCAGGAGCCTGGCCAAGTTCTAGGCTGGTATCTGTTCCAGTTGGTAGGTGTCCATGCCCTATCACTCTAGCATTCTGTAGACATGGATCTGTGCCTTCTATATATCATTCTCTCCTTCTTGACAGATTCACACTGTTTCCACTACAGCTCTCCACAGTGGCTTATGGAGCCAGGTGGTTGGGGGAATGGGACAGCCATCACTGAGTTCATCCTTCTTGGCCTGACAGGGAACATAAGACTACAGCCTATCCTTTTTGATGTGCTCCTCTTTGCCTACATAGTCACAGTTGGGGGTGACCTCAGCAACCTGGCTGCCATTTTTGTGGAGCCCAAAGTCCATACTCCCCTGTATTACTTCCTGGGGAACCTGTCTCTGCTGGACATCAGGTGCATCACAGTCACTGTTCCTCCGATGCTGGCATGTCTCCTGGCTCACCAGTCCACAGTTCCCTATGTTGCCTGCATTTCACAGCTCTTCTTTTTCCACCTCCTGGCTGGGGTAGACTGTTATCTCTTGACAGCCATGGCCTGTGATCACTACCTGGCCATCTGTCAGCCTCTCACCTACAGCACTCGTATGAGCCTCGAAGTCCAGGGTGCCCTAGTGGGCACTTGCTGTACCATCTCCTTCATCAGTGCTCTGACTCACAGCAGCTATGTCTGTGCTTGACTTCTGTGGCCCTAATGTGGTCAACCACTTCTACTGTGACCTCCCACCTCTCTTCAAGCTCTCCTGCTCCAGCATCCACGTCAATGGGCAGCTGATGTAGGGGCCACCTTCATGGGAGTGATCCCCAGGATCCTTATCTCAGTGTCCTATGCACATGTTGCAGCTGCAGTGTTATGAATCTGCTCAGCTGAGGGGAGGAAGAAGGCTTTCTTCACGTGTGGCTCCCACTTCACCATGGTCTGTATCTTATATAACTGGCTTCTTCAGTTACATGCACCTGGGCTCAGTCTCAGCCTCAGACAAGGATAAGGGGATTGGGATCCTCAACACTATCCTCAGTCCCATGCTAAACCCAGCCATTTGCAGCCTCTGGAACACTGACATGCAGGGTGCCCTGAAAAGGGTGCTGACAGGGAAGAGTCCTCCGGCATGAGAAGGTGGGGTGTCAAAATGCAACCTCCCTCCTCGAGCTACACCCCGACTTTCTTATGCTGAAGGACTAGGTGTGGGCAGAAAACATCTTCAGAGTTGGGTCATGGGATGGGAGGAAAGTAGATAGCATTGGTCAGGGTAGAGTGTGGTCAGCCTTGGATTGAAGAGAAAGGCTAAAGCTTAGGGGAGAGAGTGTCTAAGTCACTAATACAGTGAATTGAAGACAAGAGAAAATTATGATGTGGGTCAGGTAGTGGGAGATGAACTATTTAGTATTTTTTAAAATTTAATGATGTTCAATTGAAACATTTAAAATGTTAATAAAAATGAAATGTCTAGTCTCCTTTTTAGAAAAACTGTATTTGAGTGGGGGGTGTGGTTTTTAAAAGGTTCTACTCTAAGAAATAAGTCTAGTATTGTAAAGTTAAATTTGGGCTTGACATATGCTAGGAGCAGAGTGTTGGTACCTGTCAGAGCACCCTGTAAACATCTTCAGAGCAACGTTATCAAACACTTGTTCCCAAAACCAGTGGCCCCTTTCTGCTACTTATTAGTAGAGACAACACAGGTACATGGCAGTGCATGAGCCGATTCTGACAACTCCCCACCAGAAACATATGAATGTATCATTATATGTTCCCTGAGAAGAAGCATTAATAACTATTTATTTATTCATTTGTTTATTTGAGATGGAGTTTTGTTCTGTTGCCCAGGCTGGAGTGCAGTGGCATGATCTTGGCTCACTGCAGCCTCAACCTCCTGGGTTCAAGTGGTTCTTCTGCCTCAGCCTGCTGAGTAGCTGGGATTACAGGCCCTTGCCACCAACCCTGGCTAATTTTTGTATTTTTACTGGAGACAGGATTTCACCATATTGGCCAGGCTGGTCTTGAACTCCTGATCTCCTGTGATCCACCCACCTCGGCCTCCCAAAGTGCTGAGATTACAGGCATGAGCCACCATGCCCAGCTGTAAGTTTTATTTTTAATGGCAAGATGTACTGATTTATGTTGGACATTCTATTCAGTTAATATGTACAGATAATTAGTGAAGGTGAGGAGACTGATAAGAAGGGGAAACTAGAGGGAACATCATTTGCAATTTATCAGTGAGTAAGTACTGGAACCTGAGATTTTAACAACAGAGTGAAACTATGGCACTCCAGAGAGAAATAATAGAATGATAGTCAATTCATGTGCTGTAGTGCCCATTTCTAGAACTTATTCTGTGAATCCTTCAGGCACCTCCTGGCCAAGGAGTTGGAAGTTGAAGAGTGACCTTGCCCAACACACTTATTAATTATTTGAGGAGGGCAGCAGGGAACCCTTAAGGGGCCTGAGATTATCTCAGCACACAGAGGCATCCACAGTCATTCTCCACATCTGACCAGCCACAGGTCACTGAGCATCATACTGGACTCTTACACCACTGTACTCCAGCAGATAGCTGCCTCCCAGTTGGGACCCAGGCCATCCAACAGTTTCTGAGCCCTGGGCTCCTCCCTAACTCAGTGCTGTCTACACTGCCCCATTAATCCCCTGGTCCAGTGTCTGCTCCATGCCATTTCATCTGCCAAAGGCTGCCAAGTCTTTCTGATCAAATCTAGACCTTTTTCAGGCAGGCAAGGTCTTCTGTCATCCCTTCCTGGCTTCTCCACTCAATCTTCATCTTTTCTTTATTTTTGAGATGGAGTTTCACTCTTGTTGACCAGGCTGGAGGGCAATGGCACAATCTTGGCTCACTGCAATCTCCGCCTCCCAGGTACAAGTGATTATCCTGTCTTAGCCTCCCAAGTAGCTCGGATTACAGGCATGCACCACCATGCCCGGATAATTTTTGTTATTTAGTAGAGACAGGGTTTCACCATGTTAGTCAGGCTGGTTGCGAACTCCTGACCTCAGGTGATCCACTCGCCTCAGCCTCCCAAAGTGCTAGGATTACAGGCATGAGCCACCACGTCCAGCCCAATCTTCACTTTCAATCACAGGTGCTCACTTAGGTGGCTCATGAATCCCTTTGCTTGTATTCAATGTTCTTAATATCCTCTGAAAGAGTGTGGCCTACACAGTATGAGAGCATCATAATTTTCTCCGTATTCCTCGAGGCTTCTTTTGTTCTCCCCAGCTAAGTTATAATCTCCTTAAGGACAAGATCCATGTCTTTTGTTATGTCCTCCAAACACACAACAGAGTGCTGAGTGGATAGCTGATGTTCAAGCCATCTTATGGGTTAGCTGACAACAGAAAGCATGACATAAATTAAGAAATTTGTCTTCCACATAGGAAGTCAGTAAAACAGCCAGATATTTTCAAAATATCCTAAAGATCCCAATATTAGGATAGTATGAAGATATAAAGAGAATTTTTCTAAAAAAGAAATTTTCTTCTGATAATCATTGAATTTGACATAACAGGGAGAAGCTTTCCTACCTTTGTGCATGAACTGCAATATCATTTCTCCTCAAAATAAAAAAATACCCTGAAGCTAAAACCAAAGAAGTATCCCCTTCTTGCAAAAAATTAGAAATAGAGCATTTAATTAGCAAAATCTGAGCATAACACTATAGGTTGGAAAATTCTATAATATCCAAAGGCTTGGGAGCATATTACAGAGAGGGGGGTAATAAGAAATGAATGATCATAAGTTGTGTCCAAGTGTTTGTCTTTCCTTGATTCATCTTCTAAAGTGAGGAGTTTTTAACTCTGCTATGCAAATACATATAATTCATGTTTTATGTAAATAATTTAAATAAAAAGCATATATTTGTTTAAAAAGAAGAGTGAAGGTATTGACATGAGAAGTTGTATACCCTATATTACGAAATTTGGAAAGTGATGATGATGTAAACAGGGTATGGACAGAAAAAAGTCCTGGAGGAAAACCCTTAAGCTGCATGTGATGATTCCCTCTGTGAAGGGGAATAGGACTGGGGAGGGCTGTGGAAAATGAGGAATGACTTTCAGTTTTTACTCCATTTACTCTGGTATTATCATAAGTTTTTCAGAGTTCTATAATTTAAAAAAATTAAATAAATGTATTTTTTAAAATTTCAACTTTTACTTTAGATACAGAAGATGTGCAGGTTTGTTACTTGGTGATACTGAGTGATGCCGAGGTTTGGAGTAAAGATTCATCACCTTGTTAATGAGCATAGTACATGATAGGTAGTGTTTTAGCCCACACCTCCTCCCTCCTCTCTTTAATTGACAGTGTCTCTTGTTCTCATATTTATGTCTATGTGTACTCAATGCTTAGCTCTGTTCCGATGAGAACATGTGATATTTTATTTTCTGTTTCTGTGTTAATTTGCTTAGGATAATGGCCTCCAGCTGCACCCATGCTGTGGCAAAGGACATAATTTCATTCCTTTTCATGGCTGCATAGTATTCCATGGTGTATATGCATATTTTCTTTACCCAGTTTGCCATTGATGGGTACCTGGGTCGACTCCATATCTTTGGTATTGTGAATAGCTCAGTAGTGAACATATGAGTGCTTGTGTCTTTTTGGTAGAATGATTTATTTTCCCTTGGGTATATACCCAGTAATGGGACTCCTGGGCCAAATGGTAGCTCTGTTTTAAGTTCTTTGAGAAATCTCCAGACTGCTTTCCACAGTGGCTGCACTAAGTTACATTCCCACCAACAATGTGGAAGCGTTCCCTTTTCTCTGCAGCCCTGAAAGCATCTGTTGCTTGTTGACTTTTTAGTAGTGGCCATTCTGACTAGTGTGAGGTGGTGTCTCATTGTGATTTTGATTTGCATTCCTCTGATGATGAGTGATGCTGAGCACTTTTTCATGGGTTTGTTGGCCGCTTGTATGTCTTCTTTTGAGAACGGTCTGTTCATGTCCTTTGCCCATTTTTTAGAGAGATTTGAATTTTTTGTGTGTGTGCAGGTTAACCAGTTTTAATGGAACCAAGTAATTACACAATACAATTTTATATTCATCCACAAAAAAATCCATCTTGCAACCTTTGGAAAGTGTAGAAAGAAAACAGTGGGGAGTATATCCTTGTGGAGAGTCTCTGGTTGTAACCAGAGATTAGTATTTTGGTCTTTTGACTTCAACCTCATCAGTTTCCATCTTCTTCCTCTTCTCAATGATTGCACTAATCTTCCACTGGCAATCAAGCCCTGCTTTGTCGTTGGTTTCCTTGAAGTGCCTGGTTTTCTGCCCTCATTTTGAAACCATGCTGGAGTGCAGCCTTGAGCAAAGCCTCCTTGTTGTTCATACACTAGCTGTGATTATTTGAGTTTTGCTTGTTGATTTGTTTAAGTTCCCTATAGGTTCTGGATATTAGGCTTTGTCAGATGCATAGTTTGTGAATATTTTCTCTCAATCTGTAGGTTGTCTGTTTGTTCTGCTGATGGTTTCTTTTGCCATGCAGCTCTTTAGTTTAATTAGGTTGCACTTGTCAATAACTAACTAAATAAAACTTTTAAAGTGCTAATGGTGAAATGTAGTGGGCAGTGGTAAGGTGAGTCAACTGTAGTGTTTTCTCTCCAGCCTTCAGAGTGTCCTCTGCCATCCTCACCTTTGAGAAAACTAGTAAGTTTGCTTGTCTATCCAGCACAAGGCCACCTTGTTCACTTGATCAAGATTCAGAGACCCACAAGAAACATGAGGTAGTCGTCAGTCATCCTGTTGGTCTCTCCTCAACTAAGTTAAAAATCAAACCAAACATTCTCATCCTTAAGAGAATAACCCTGGTAGACCTTCTTTCCTCTTTCCATCTCCTGTCCCTGAAGACTGAAATTTCACCCTCCACTCCACACCAACCCTTCATCCTGCACCACCATCAACAACCTGTTCCCCCAGTACCTACTTCCCTGTTGCATAGTTTTGAAGCCTTATACGGAATTCCAGTCAAAGGTGTGACTCATCTTGGTTGGGGTGGATGAGTGATCTATGCAAATAAAAGTCCATGGATTCCTGAACTAAAAGAAACTTCTAGCAATATTTTTGCCCAGCCATCCTGAGATAGCTCAAAGAAACATGTTTCAGACATTATGAGTTCTCAACACATCTGTGAACTGTTGAGTATGTCCACAATTCATCTGTCAAGCTCAGCAGATGTCATTTTATACACCGTGGGCATCTACATATGTTTACTTGGAGATGATCTCACATACATCTCAACAATATCTCCTTCTCCCACGTTTATCCTACCATCTGTGTCCAGCCCAGAGAAAAGCTCTATTAGGACTCAGTCGAATTATAACAATAGTATATTTTATCATTTTATTAGTACATAACATTATTTACAAAGCTACTTTAAAATCTACATTCTCATTTGAATTTTTCAGTAGCACAGTTGAATGTAACCCACAGTGACAACCAGGGCCAGGATTAGAAAATAGGAAGGCCAGTTTTTATTACACTTACTTCACAGATGACAGGTTAGGTGATGTGCCAGAGGCCATAGAGTTAGAAGGTGGAGCAGCCTCCAGGTGCTGACTCCTGGCCCAGTAGCTTTGCCTTCCCCCTCTGTATCCAGTTAATCACCAAATAATTCAAAACTAAACAGAGTGATCATGACTGTGGGTGCAATGGGTCTCAGAAATGCAAAAGGCAGTACAGTTGAATGAAGAGAACCTTGAACAGAATATATGGAGGCCAAAGTTTTAATTCAGTCTCTGCCATTTTTAGCCTACAAATCTGTTCAAGTCTTGATTCTTTATCTGCAAAATTAGTCACTTCAAAGTACGTAAGGTTTTTTAATTCACCTACTACTTAATAAATACTCAAGCCCATATAGGATGCCAAAAACTGCAGGGATTAAGAGACTATGAGCTATTAAATGGAAAGGTAATATAGCTGAGTACAGATGCATAAACCCAGAAACAATTTATGCACGGTGGATCTTACATGCAGAAGCTCCTTCTTGGGCTTCAGCAACCGGACAGATGCCTGAATTGGATGTGGTGACAGTGAGCTAGGAAGAGATGTAAAAGCCTGAGAAGTAGCAATAAGTGACACAGAAAGAAGTGAGCTTTGGAAAGAGTCTTGGAACATCAACCAGAAAATACGTAACCTCTTTTTTAGAATATGTTTGTAAAATCTTGAAGTGCAGAGACATCAGGGATCTGAAAGGGTTACTTTTACTTGGTATTTACAGGTAGTTGTCCAGGCCAGAATATAAGGACAAATAAATACAAATCCAGCATCTTCTGTGTGGCAGGCAGCAAGCTGGGAAGCTCATGCACCTTGTTGCATTGAGTCAACTTTGGTCAAGGGAACACAGCATTGGAATGAGAAGTTGGGAGGCCTGGGTTCTGGGCTAACACTGCTCCTTGCTAGCTGTGTGACACAGGGTAGATCATTTCCTCTCTGTGGGCCCCAGTTTTCCCATCCATAAGACAGGAATGGGAATCATACCATGCACTTCAAATGATTATTCTGAGGACTAAATGAACTAAGGTACAGAATTGCTGAGTTGACAAGTATAGCATGGGACATGTTAAGATTTCATTGGGTTTTGAGTTGAAGGAGTTATCCTATTTCTAGAGTTGTGCCTTCTAATTAAAACCAGAGTAAGAATTTATCTCCCTAGGCCCAAAACTCTAGCCCTCCCGGCCAGTACTAGGCCCTTTGTCCCACATGAGCCCTCACTTTCCATGAATAAGCCAGTGGA
This sequence comes from Cheracebus regulus, assembly GCA_963574635.1. Classification (NCBI taxonomy): domain Eukaryota; kingdom Metazoa; phylum Chordata; class Mammalia; order Primates; family Pitheciidae; genus Cheracebus; species Cheracebus regulus. Next base: position 29,358 of record CAUYQU010044570.1, read on the forward strand.
GAACTCAGACATGTAGAAGCCACAGTGTCTCCCACACTGGGAGAGAACATGATGCATCTCTTGGGCTCCACACCACTTTGTATATTTTGGCGTGTTAGATAAGCAGCCACTCATTGATAAACTTTGCCAACTTCCCCAGTTCAATGAGGCCTCCGGAGACAGCATCCAGCAAGTCATCAAAGAAAGGTTCCCACAGAGGCAGCCAGGGCTAGGACTGGGGAGTTAAGTGCTTACAGGTTCCACAAACAGCATCCCTAATTAGCTCCCAAATGAGAGTTCAGGATAATGCAGCCAAGGCACTGAGGCAAGGCTGGAGACTTGCTGATTGTCTTCCGTGTCTCCACTAATAAGGCCAGAGGGAAGGGATTCACAGAAAGAGACTTACTTTCTTTTTGGTCCTTAGTCTGGAAGAAACTGGGACCTTAGAGTGGAGGCGGCCAATTAGCGATGGGGGAGTTCAGTACTTTAGTTAGCAAGACTCATTAGCTAAGTTGTGACTAGCAGGAAGATGAGTTCAAAAGAAGACTACCTGGGCCTGAGTCAGCCTTCCTGCCAATGCTGGCCTCCCCTTTATTTGCTTGTCTGCTTATCGAGAGTGCATTCTTCCACCCTCACCTTCTTGTTAATTCCACTCTTCTTCCGACCCAACACAGCCTGCTTATCTTTTAGTTCCAGATGAATACATGTATCTGCTTCATTGTTTGCAATGGCTACATCATTTGATAACTGCATTATCAACCCTCTATCTTCACCCATTTGTTTCCAGCTTCTCAGTATTAAGAACCATAATTTGATGTGTTCTTCACACAGCTATTTTCCTAAATGGGCCATATGTATGTGTATATTTTCAACACTTTTATGAATATTGACAAACTATCAGCTAGACAGATTGTACCACCAATTCAGTGTGAGAGGCCCACCATCCTAATCCTGACCAACCCTAAGTATTGCCATTTTTTAACATGCTTACAATGTAATCAGTGAATCTCTATTTCATATTGTTGTTTTAGCTTGCACTATTTTTGTGAGGTTGAGATTTTCTTCTTATATTAATGCACGCATTGAGTATTTGTCATAGATGCTGCAAATATTTTCCTTATTAAATTTGTCTTATTTACGCTAATGATGATTTTGATGTATATACTTTTCTGTAGTCAAGCACATAAACATTTTACTTTATGTCTTTGCTGTTATGCTTGAAACTATTTCCCCATCTCAAGTTTATATTGTCATCTATGTTTTTTCACTATTTTTATGAATTTTTTATATCTTATGTTTTTATACTTTTATATTTAAAGTTCACCGTAGCACATGTTGTGATACACGGATACAACCTTATTTTAACTCTACAGCTTGTGTCCAAATTTTTTATCTTTTTTAGACAGGGTCTCGCTCTGCCACCCAGGCTGGAGTGCAGTGGTGCAATCTCGGCTCACTGCAACCTCTACATCCCACGTTCAAGTGATTCTCCTGCTTCAGTCTCCGAGTAGCTAGGATTATAGGCACCTGCCACCACACCTGGCTAATTTTTGTATTTTTAGTAGAGATTGGGTTTCACCGTGTTGGCCAGGCTGGTTTCAAACTTGTGACTGTAAGGTTTGTTTCCGAGGATAAAACGAAGAAACTGAGGCCAGCACCAAAATAATCCAATGCAAGGGAATTTATTCAGGCTCCCGGGTGAGATTCTGCGGTCCGGACAGGAGGGGCCAGAGAAGTCGCACAGACTCCTCTCAGACAGGGGGTTTTATAGGGAGTGAGTATATTTTTAGACAGGGAGTTTTTATAGTGAGTCTATTTTTAGACAGTGAGTCTATTTTTAGACAGGGGGTTTTTATAGGGAGTGAAACAGCTCGATTGGTTGTGGGAGAGCAAGACTGCTATTGAGTAAGTTACAAGCCTTGACCTAGCACTTGGCTTGTTATTGGTTGGAATTACTTGCCTGCTATTGGTTGTTAAAGCTCGACTGCTATTGGTTGTTAAAACTCGGCTGCTATTGGTTGTTAGGGCTTAGCTGCTATTGGATATTAAGAAGCTATGGTTGCAGCACCTTGTTTGCATACTGGGCTCTTTAAGAGAAGACCAGGCTGTTTGAGCAAGGGAGAGGGAACATGCCCGAGCATGTCTGAGCTTGCTCGGGGCATGTCTGAGCTTGCTCGGGGCTTGGAAAAGGGCAAAAAGGAGCGGTGGGGTGGGGGTGGGGTGCGTCCGAGCTCCCAGCAAAGCAACCGGCCTTACACTCAGAACCTACTCTCAAGTGTTAAACTCAAAAGTCCTTTGCTGTTTCCATGTTACCATTCTGTGCACTGGATAACAAGTGTTGATTTAAGTGAATTTCAGTGAGGTAAGAATTCACACCATCTACTCCCAAATTTATTGAGAAGAGTTTTTTTTTTAACTTAAATATTTTGTACATCATTCCATAAAGCCATAGAGCATATAAACTGTATCTGGCAGTTAAAGTAGTTAGCAAGAGGCCTGGACTTCGGCATGCAAGACCAGAATTGCTTGTGAGGAGACTGCACCCCGTGAGGGTCCTTGATATTTCCTCCTCAAACACCGGGGCACAGGCCTGTGGTATTTCCAAGAGCTGCCAGGGAAAATGCGACATCCAAGTCCAGCTAGCCTTGGCACAGGGAGTTCCACAAAGAGTGATGGTCTTTTTAAATAATAAACAAAACAGTGAAAAGACAAAATGTCTTTCCACAAACACCGAATTTTAATCTTTAAAAAACCCAGAGTCATCAGTTAAATTGCTATACAAGAGATACAACCTATAAAGGCCTTAATTTTATTATTTGTATTACTTTAGAAATATGCTATCTATATGTGATAAGAACTACTTTTGACATAGACAGGGAGTCAGAAAGCATATTCAGAAACACTCTCCACTAGAATACAGACTAGAGAAAAATATACACGCACCCATGCAGAGAGATGACTTTTAGCGTACTGTAATTCATTGTATAATGTCTTGTTATTAATTGGTTTATATTCTGCTTTATTATAACAATCCTGAAAGATAAACTAAGAATATACAATTGTTCATTGTAGAGATGAAAGAAACTAAGTCTTAAAATAAGTGACTACTTTGTGACACTATTTCTAGAAAATGAAGAACACAGAAATAGAATTCAGTTTTTTTGGCTTAAGACTGTTTCCACAATAGCATATTCATTCTAAAAATAACCAATGCTCACTTAGGTAATTATATTTTGTCAGAACAAATTTTGAAGCTACATTTAGAGAAAAATATTGGAGTCCTCTTTGTGATGTTTTAATTTCACTTGTTACTGCATTTGTGTAATTATGCAGTTAGGAGAAATTAAAAATTGAAAAAAAGAAATTGAGTGACATGAGAGTTAGAAAATAATATATGTAAAATTAATGCTTAAAAACCACTTTCCAAGTGTTGCTGTATGTTTTGCCTTCTAAAATCTATTCTAAGTTCATTCCAACTTATTTTCCACTTTGGTTCATAATTTTTCAGAGAGAACTAAAGACTATTAAAAAAAAAAAACAAAACTAAAAGCCAAGGCAGTTTTTTCCTCTCATTAGTAATTTAAAATGTTCCTCATGTGAAACTTTTCGTCTGGTCTAAAAAAAGTTAAAAACAAGTCTTGCCTAGACAAGAACATAAAGTGTAAAAAAAAATCTAGATATATTGTATTTCTATATAACCAATTAAACTTGAGGTATTTTAAAATAGGAATTTATTTAATTTTAGTGACCTAAACCAAATTATTTAAAGTGTTGTGTAAATATTAAGTTGTCTCAGAAAGTCAGTGCATTGAAGTCTGGATTTTTGCTTTATATTGTCCCTAAGACATCAGAGTTTAGGTATGCGGATATTGGTGGTTAGACACACTTTGTATTTACAGCTAGTCTTAGCTGATTACAAATAGATTAAATAGTTTAAGATAGAAAAACATGTCTAGAATCAGTTAAACAGAATCTCCCTATAAATCTAGGGATATTCTCCCTATAAATCATACAGAGCTCTAAATGTTATTACATATGTGTAAATGTATATAAAATTCTTCGCTAATATTGATTCTAGGTAGCTGAGTCTTTTTTTAAAGGTATAAACTATATTATTAGCTTAGAAAACCATTAAAAACAAAGTATTTGGTAGAGATTTTACTTAATATAAATATTAGTGAAATTTTATATATGAAAAAGAAATACTGGCCAGAACCCTGGCTTAATTCCATTTTCATGTTAAATAAAGAAAATTGGCAAAAAGTATTTAAAAGAAGCACAATATTGTGTTTTAAAATTTTAGCACTGTTTATTTTCACCTAAATATATGAAATGATTTTGCAAGTTGAACTGGTATAGATAACTCATTAACTAGTGACCATTTAAAATTAACTCAGATAAAAATACATCTCACATTTTCATTTAGAAAATCTGAAAACCAAATCTGAAAAAGTCTGGAGTCCAGTGACTCAGTAAGTATTTTGGTTGAAAGCAAATTTACCTTCAAGACAAGATTACACATAGTAAATTTGGATCTGTTACTATAATTCCCCTTTAATTGCAAGTAAGATACACATTTATGAGGAAAAAATGTTTGGCTCAACAATCTTAAGAAACTGAAATGTCTTACTGCAAAGATTCCATTGAAGAGGAACGGATTCCTTTTTTGATGCTCCTATTGGTGACCAAGAATTAAAACGAAGTGGCTTCTCCTTTCTTTAAAACACTCTTCTAGATTTCTTTTAGAATGTAGGGAATCTGAGAGTGTGACAGTATCGTAAAGGTCAATGAGTACAACCTCCCCCATGAAGTGGGAAGTCCTACAGTCTACTAGACAATGGTCTGTTTTCATTTGTTATATTTGACGATGGTATAATTTTCTCCCTGAGCCTCTCATTCTCCATATCCCTGTCCTCACTTTTTTTCAGAGGTTTGGAGATCTTAGTTACCATTTATTTGTCCAGGTAATCTCTACCTAATTTCCCATAATGTTACCAAAGATCAGGAGCTCAGTCTAGGTCCTGTTACTCACTGCACAGAGACAGTGACAGAGATGATGAGTATACCCAAGGAAGAAGCTTTGATTCAGTGCTGTGGCCACGAAGATGGGAGCTCAGTCTCAACTCAGTCTCCCTGATTGACTAAAACTGGGAGTTTACATAGCAGGGAAGAAATGTAACAGTGTGCAAGAAAACAGGAACAAGGAAGGGGCAAGGAAGCGACCATGATGAATGAGGATTCCAGCATTTCAATGTCTGGATGGGTTTCAGTTCGTTGAAACCTTTCTGAGGGGCCTGAAGATCATTTCCTGAGGAAGGAACTCAGATAAAACAAGTGTAAGGTTCAAGCTTTGAGATAAGTGTCAATTTCTATGTTTATGTAAAAAACTGGCTGTGAGACTATAGGTCAGATATAATAACAGCACACAAAACTGAATTCAATATTTACAATATGTTCACATTGTGCATAGGACAGTATTACTACCCTAAGTATGATTTCGTTTTTTGTGGCATAGAATCATAATTGTATTTTTAAATAGATATGCCTTTGGCATCATAACGAGCTTATCATTTGTTAGCCTCCCCCGTCCTATACCTACCTACTTAAATTTAAATAAAAATACAGGGTTATCAACTTACTCTAATTCAAGTTCTTGTTTAATCAAATACAAATTTTATAACTATGATGTCTTTTTCTCATCCAAGTTACAACAGTCAAGACTGTAAAGAGTACAAACCTGGAGGTTCTGCTCCAGATTGACGTTTATTTATCCCACATTCAATGTGTATCTTCATTTTTTTTTGAGACGGAGTCTTGCACTGGCATGCAATGGTGCCATCTCGACTCACTGCAACCTCCGCCTCCTGGGTTCAAGCAATTCTCCTGCCTCGGCCTCCCGAGTAGCTATGATTAAAGGCACCCACCATGACACCTGGCTAATTTTTTTGTATTTTTAGTAGAGAGGGGGTTTTACCATGTTGGCCAGGCTGGTCTCGAACTCCTGACCTCATGAGCTGCCTGCTTCGGCCTTTCAAAGTGCTGGGATTACAGATGTGAGCCACTGTGCTGGGCTAATCATTCTTTAATTCATTCAAAAAATATTTATTTTGGATGTACTTTCTGTGAAAAACTTTCCTAGGTGTTTTGTTTTTTTTTTTGGCAGCAATGTGAAAAACAGACATCACTTGAGGATTTATAGTCTAGTGAGGCTAGCACATAAATGCCTCATCAACAACAACATACATTATTTCTAGAGAATGCATTATATTTGTCACTATAACAGGTACAATCTCTCATATACCAGGTTGCTGATGCTACTGTAGAAGGAGGTTGGTTCAATAAGACACATTCCCACTCAGTGTCAGATCATGCTCATTTCTGTCTTAAGTTTCTCAAGTTCTCTGATAACATTTTCTAAAATATTTTAAATAAAAAGCAATATAAATTTTATATTGGTATTTTGTTAGAGTGTGGGGGCATGTCTTGTAATCTCCCACGTATATCTGCCACCATTGTACTTTCTCTGTGATAATGCTGAGAGTCACTATTGTGCAGCGAGGTGCTACTGTGTCACAGTAGCTCCGCCTGCGCTTTTTACTGAGAACTCCTATGCTTGCTGGACAGTTCACGCATTCTCTGCAGTTGCGGTTTCAGGTGCTCCCTTTTTACTTCTAACATCACATACCCACCACCTCTTTGTCTCTCCAAGCTCTTTCATGGGGATAATAGAAGCCATAAACTAAGCAGTTTTTATAACCAACTCTATAAACCTCCCTGAATCTGCGCTCACTGCATCTTCCGTCCTCTCTTTTTGCAGTGGAAGAGGGGTGCTCTCTTCTATTTTAGGCCAGTTTCCTCACCAATTCCTGATTCTTTCTTTCCTCCCTGGTGACATTGTTCTGCTTTACTCTGTCCATCCTTTACCTTCCATCTTTCTCTGCACACAGATTCTTTTGGTAAACTAGCTTGAGTTGTTTCATGTACATTTTTCTTTTTTGAAATAGTTTCTCCCCTACCTGCCCTCTCATTCTCACACCAAATTTTCTTTTACTCTCTCTTCTGTGACCCTGGGCAGTCTGACTTCTGTCCACGACTTCACACAGCTGCTGTCCTGTGGTCCTCAGTGCCCTCCTCGACATTAAAGTAAATTTAATTTTATAAATTAACAGTAAGCAACTTCTGTTTTCTTTTTTACTAACAACTATAATTTCTTCATCAAACAATCTGACCTTTCTTAAACATGCTTTAGCTTATCATCCAAGCCACAGATCAGTTTTGGTTTTTGTCCTAAAAATGTCACCCCTTTTCACAGCCTGCTTGGTGGGGGCCCTTCTTGAACTAAACTGTCATGAATGGTGCCCTTAAGCTTCACCGCCCACTCTGTGTTCTCTGTGCATTATCTTTAAGATGTATGTATTCTTGACAGGACGTTTACATAATGAATTCATGTCTCCCCAACACCTTTAAGTATCATAGCCGCATGCTGGTGGATATTTCCATCTGGAAGGCACATGGGAACTTCAAACTTGGTGTGTTGGACACTGGGCTCATTATCTCACCTCCGCTGCTGCCTCTGTCTGCCACATGCCCCACACAGTTCTTCTACCTCTTCTATTCTATTTCCGTGAAAGTAGAGTCCATTCGAAATATTAAAACATTTGTGACTCCTGTGCAGCTCCCCATATCCAAACAAGCATTACGTTGTGTCAGTTTTACCCATAAATACTTTTTGAATTATATTTAGCAGTTCCAGATCATCGAATGTTACCTATATTTTGCAACAACCTTTTAATTAGCCCCTGTACCTCTAATCTTTGTCTTTTTGCTTTCTCTACAATGAAGCCAAGGGTTTCTGTAGAATGTGAACCTGATTTTCCAATTGTTCACCTAAGTTTTCCATGAGTTTCCATTATGACTGGGATAAAATTCAGATTTCTTGATGTGACTTTATAAAGTCAAAAATGAAGTAAGAAATATTAGACTTCATTTAGACAAGGAAATGATGAACTTAGGGGATTCGAAACTTTAAAGAACATTTACCTTTACTTATCCTCTGACCCCATTATCAAACATTCTTATAAAATAATCTTATATTAGTTATTTATACTACAAAAGGAATTTAAATCATCTTATAGCTTTCTCAAAGATGATTGCTTTTTAAGCCATCTCTACTCTCGCTGACAAGAGGCTGTTTTTTTTCTGTTTTGCTTTGTTTTTTTTTACATGAAGGTTTTCAATTGTTCATGCAATCATACTACTTTCTCACAGCCTTGCTTTAGAAATAGAACATAGCTAAATTTTGGACCCGTAAATGACTGCCTTGAGCCATTACAGGTCTATAATTTCCATACTGAAAGCCTCTTTAAATCATAAATATCCTAATATATTTGTGGCAAATTATGGCAGGAAAACCTATTCTGATCTGACATTAAGCTATTCTTGCATTTTATTTCTTGTGCCTAGTTTGAATATTCATACATTTCACTGTATAAATATGAATGTATTTGAATGTGGATGCCGAAGCAGACATAATACTTGATATACGCACACCATTACCTTTCTGAACATGAAAACCTCCAAAATCTGAAAGGTGTTGGCCTCAAGGGCATTGGATTAGGAATTCTGAGCTTGTACTACATTTAATTTAGCAAATCAAAGACTATCAAACTTCAGATTTGTGAGATTTATTTCTCCAAGAAGAAAGGAGGTCTCTCTCTCTCTTTTTTCAGATAGAGCCTTGCTCTGTCACCCATGCTGGAGTGCAGTGGCACAATCTCAGCTCACTGCAGACTTCACCTCTTGGGTTTAAGTGATTCTCCTGCCTCAGCTTCCCAAGTAGCTGGGTTGCAGGTGCACACCTCCATACCAAGCTAATTTTTAAATTTTTAATAGAGAAAGGGTTTCACCATGCTGGCCAGGCTGGTCTCAAACTCCTGACCTCAGGTGATCCATCTGCCTTGGCCTCCCAAAGTGTTGGGATTACAGGCATGAGCCACTGTGCCACCCAGAAAGTAGATCTCTTGATTTAATATGAAATTCACTGAAAGAATGTGTTTAGAAGTGATTTTGCTTTTAGAGAATATGCCGATGCACACATTTTTACAAATTTCTATTTTATCCAGTTAGGCTGAATTTAGTGCCTTTCAGGACCTAACTCTCTCCCAGTTTGTCTTGGGTTTGCAATGGTGACTGGGACAATTAATGCCATAATCACTGATTTAGTCAAAAAAAACCTTAGAAACCCTAATACAGTTTAATATTGGCCTTGGGTTATCCAGGTGGTTCTGAACAACGATTTTGCAAAGTTTCTGGATCACCAAAGATCAGCTACTTGCAGCCTAGAAATTTCAGGCTCAATGAGGTAAATAGATACAGGTGGGGTAGATGCATTGTTTTTGGTGTGCAGCTGGAGTAACAAAACCTTCTGAAAACTTCACCACCTCTCCATGTGTGTGGTCTTTTAGACATCAACGCATTTGCCTTCACAGTTGCTGCATTTCACTCATTACAGATAAAATTTTGTATCTTGGCTCAACTTTGCCCAGCACACACTTATTCTGCTTTGATGCTTACACAGCAGTTAGAAATTCCTGCAGTAATACCTTCTACCTCAAGCTACCATCACCACCTTCAATCCCATTTTACATTGGCTCTCATTCAGGTGCCTTTGAAATACAGTCATCAAGATGCCCAGGGAGATTAACAATGTGGACTGGTTTAAATAAGATCATCCTTAGGAACTTATGACCATCAAGTGAGTGATGAATATTGTTAAAAATATATGGACATGACCGGTAATGGGGTTACCAAAAAATATATATGTATATACATGGACATGTTCCTGACCAGATTTTATTTCAGTTAAGCCTGCCTGCCTGCCTTGCTCCCTCCCTCCCTCTTCTCTCTCTCTTCCTCTTTCTTTTATTTTCTTTCTTTCTCTTTCCTTTCCTTCTTTCCTTCCTTCTCTCTCTTTCTTCTTTCTTCCTTCCTTCACTTTTTCTTTCTTTATTTTGCTTCATTTCTTTCCCTCCCTCCCTCCTTTCCTCCCTCCTTCCTTCCTTTTCCCTCTTTCCTTCTTCCTTCCTCCCTTCCCTCCCTCCCTCTCCCTCCCTTCTTTCTTTCTTTCTCTTTCTTTCTTTCTTTTTTTCTTTTTCTCTTTCTTTCCCTCTCTTTCTTCCTTCCTTCCTTTTTTCCTCTCTCCTTTCCTCCTTCCTTCCACCCTTCCCTCCCTCCGTCCCTTCCTTCTTCCTTTTTTCCACTCTCCTTTCCTCCTTCCTTTCTCCCCTCCCTCCCCCTCTCTCCCTCCCTCCCTCCCTCCTTCCTTCCTGCCTTTCTCTCTATCTTTTCTTCTGTGGAACTGTAGTCTGGCTATGTTCCCCAGGTGGAACTTGAACTCCAGGCCTCAAGAGAACTTCCCACCTCAGCTCCTAAATAGCCGGAGACTACAGGATCGCGCTACCACAGTGGCAGTCCTGAGAAGCTTCTAAAATCTTCCAATAAAAGTGGTTTTAGGCTTTCGTGCTTTAGGAGGTTTTGCTTTAAATATGAAAAAATAGATAAAAAATAGAAGTTAAAACATGCATAAATAGTTATGTTTAATGTTTATGCTATAAAAAGAGAAATTCTTATACTGCATATATTCAACAAATTTCCCCTAAACATAAACTAATATTTCTCTTAAAACATATAAAGAATTTGAATGATACAACTGTCTTATTCCTTAACTGCAAAAATAAAGCATAAAGCTCTGGTAAAAAGCCAACCAATCAAACAAGCAAAAAAATCACACAGCAAAAAGTTGGACTTTCACGTATGGAGTCTGAAGTTGACTTTTATAACATCCATATAATTTATTATCACTCATGGGTTATTCATTGTAATTATTTGTGATAATAACTGTGAATGTTTGTTGTCATTATTGAAATAATGTTAACTGATGTTTTAGGTTTTATTTTAGATTTGTTTGTTTTATAAAAGGATTCAGATCCTAAAGAAAACTATGCTGCTTAAGTAATTGCCAGTTTTATGCTTCATGAAATCATTTTCATAGCATTAAGAAATATGAAATAAATATTGAAATCTTAAAAGCTTCAAATAGTATGGAATTTCTAATTAATGAAATGGTTTCTGTTGTTACTGAATGTCTTGCTTCAAACTGTTCTTTTTCTCTTACCCAAAACTTTTCCCTTAAAAATTTTAAGAGACCTAAAGTCAGATAAACTTTAAAATTAAACCTAGATTGATTTGCCTTTAAGCCAGGCATGGTGGTGCCCTCCTGTAGTCTCAGCTGCTTGAACGGCTGAGGTCAGAGGATTACTTGAGCCCAAGAGTTTGAGACTAGCCTTGTTGCTACAGAAAACTTTTCCTTGCCTCTTACAAAAAAGAAATTGAAAATAAAAAGGCCTTCTACAACTTTCTTGTAGAATTCACTTTACATGAACATGCAGTAGACACTCAGTACACTTGTGGACTACTCAGAGACAATGTTGAATCAGTTTTGTTGAAACTCCTTTATTTTCACATTTGGAACCAGTTTCTAGCCCACACTAGAATATTTAAAATTTTAAAATGAATAAGTAATTGTGTAAAGAAATATTAAATCATTCTTTCAGCTTGAAACAGATATAAAAATGCAAATTTAATCATATAAAGCTATACCATAAATAATGCTAGTTTGGGCAATCATACAAATTAACATCAGTTATACATTCATGATGGCTGTATTTAAGAACCAAGCTCACTGATACATTAAAAAATGATGTAGGGCATGTGGTTGGGTGTTGTTGTAATCAGATTTCACTTCTCAGTGATACCGATTTGAAAAAAAAGGAAATTGAAGAAACCCTAATCAATGGGACTAAATAACACAAATTAACATGAAATCTTCATTATCAGTGAACATAGTACTCCAGGCTTTCAGGAGCCATATTACAGAGATGATAAACTGTTTGTAGAAATATTTTAAAGATATTCAAATGACTTAATTATAATTTAAGTAAAGTTTTATTCACCAAGTTAGAAAAACTCACATTTATGTTTCTCCCACTTAGCCACACAGAGCTGGGTAGAAGATGGCTTCTCTTCAAAGTATCCTTCCTTCACCTGGCATAGTTGCTGTGGTCATAATAAGTCAAGGACAGAGGCTGTGGTGATTCTTAAAAATGAAGCCTATATTTTGAGTACTGTGAATAGCATTGGGAGAAAAATAGTCTGTGTAAGGTTTCAAAGAATATATTCTTGATCGTTTATGCATAAGGCATCCTAGGAGAAGCTACATATGTAGCTACATATGTACACTTCCTTATAAAGGAAGTTGAGTAGAAAAAATCGTAACAGAGAAGATTGTTGTAGAAAAATCCTCAGTTATGAGGCTCAGATGTAAATGTAAGACCTAGGGGCTTTGATCTTTAGAGCTTTTGGCTTTAAGAATGCTAGTTTATGATATGCAGTTTTAGGAGGAGCCCTTAAGAGAAACTGTATTTACTGGAAGGAATTGTGAAGAAAAAAAGTACATGTGAAGTAAAAATACCATCCATTAAACACTGACTGCCAATTTCAATGAGAAATAATTTTTAAAGTTAAGTTGTGGGATCTCCACAGATAAAGCATAAGAAGGAAATTTTCTTGTTAGATTTCCCAGGTAGCTTCTCTGGGGGACAGTGGCCACATCTGTAAATTGTAAATAGCCATGAAGATATTTAACTGAATAGAGATTTCTCAAGCAAATATCTCGAGGTCCCTTTCAATGGGAAAGTATGTAAAATAACAGGGTTGTAGAAGGTGGAGTAAAAGGAGAGTTTGGTAAGAAGTGGATTACCAAGTGTTATTTCCGATAAAAGAAAAAGGCAATTAAGATTAGAAAGAAATTAGGAAGGCAGCATCTTTAATTAGCTACACAAAAGAAGAGTTTATGTCTATCGGCCTTGTATCCAAGATACAAATGAGGTCTATCAAAATCAGTGCTACTGAGGACCCCATCATGGACGACTATTAAAGTGAGTCACAAACTGAAAATGGAACCCAAAATAAATTACAATAATGTACTTCTGTTAAAGTAAATTCAACTACAGTTTTTAATTTTGTTATTACTGAAAAGAGTTATGTGCACAAGTACATCTGTAAGTTCACATGATTCAAAATAGCAATAATCAGACTGCTCAGCAACAAGGCACCCAGTCATCCCGTCTGTACTCACTGGGATCTAGGTGCATGCTGGTCACTGACCTGGGTACTAGGGTTCTTGGCCCTGGGGAACCTATAGGCTAGTCAGAGACAGATACCTTCTTTGATGACTCGAAGAAATACATACTTACAAACTATGATAATTACTTGATGTACAGAAAGACAACAAAAGAACATGGCTTTGCCTGAACTTTATTAAAGAAGTACCAATTGCACTGAAATATACACTAAAGGATTAGGCATAAGGTTCATTCCATGATCAAGGACCATCCCGTGAGACAGAGGTGAAGGAGAGCATGATTTTTGAAGAATCTAAAAGACCAGTTTGCTGAAATACATAGTGAAGAAAGAGTGCTACTAGACCTTAGACTATGTAGAGAAATTATATCAAAAATACTATTAAAAATATAACATAGCCTTAAATAAAAATTGTATATTTTTTCGTAGTTTAAGTTATGCATTTATGCACATAAAGACTGGAAGAACATATGTAGCAAAATGAAGAGTTGTATAAGCATTGTGAAATTATGAATTCCACCCTCTCTGTTTTAAAAATATATGTCTTAGTGAATATGCTTTGTTGGTTTGTGTATTAAAATTGGAAAGATACAGAAACACCATTCCAGTGTTTAACAACATTAACATGCATAAGAATGACATACACGTTTTTGAAGTGTTTCATGTTTTGGATTGATATTATTAGAAAATTACCTCTTAGTAGTCATCATACTACAAATTGATTCAAGCCAAAATTATCAAAAAATGCTGAAAAGTCAACAAAAGACGATTTAGCCGGTGAAAGTTTGAGGAATAACAGGATATTTACATCATCCCAGAGTATCTCCTCATAATATGCTTACTAATAGAGCAAACAAAAAAGTGGTGACTGGCAGGGGTCCCCCATCTTCATGAAGTCATCTTCCAAGGGAACATCACGAATAACGAGAGAAATCAATACTTCGTGTTTCTCGACAGGATACACTGAGAAGAACATGTCACAGTGAATAATTCTGACCAAATAAGGTATAGTCTAAATTCGAAGTCATATATCGTGAAGAAATATCAAACAAACTCAAATTGAGAGACACTACAAAACACCTGCTCTGTGCTCTTCAAAATGACATTGTCATGAAGGACACAGAAAAGCTGAAGAATTGTTCCGGATGATGGGAGACAATAGAGGAACGACGGCACATTGGAATAAAAGTGCTCGGTAGCAATAGCTGTGTGTCATTGTGTAAGCACTCCGTGAAAGATTGCCTTAGTGTGACCATCGCTCTCTGGCTCTCGTACAATTCTGTGGCAGAAACAATATACATTTAAAATAGACCGTTCTCTCGTCCTAGACACTTGGGTTGTGGACAAATTCTGACTAACAGAATTGAGGTGGAATTGATATAGACCGTACTCAGGCCTGGAACATCAGAGCACCGGGCCTGGTGCCCTTGCCCTCTGTTGGGTAAGCTTAGAGGCCACCTGCTCCAGATGGCAGAGCTACAGGTGTAAGGTAGTCACTTGGCACTATTCAATTGATGTGAGCAAAAAGCTAACTTGTTATTGCTTTTAGATTTAGGGAGGTTGGTTGTTGTAGCAGCCAGTACTTCTTACCCTAACTAAAACATTTTAATATCCTTTAATAAATACTCTTCTGCTTAAAGTGACTATGACAGATAATAACAGCTATTCAGAAATAGCTTCACCAATGCATTATTGTTTCACATATTTCAAAAATGAATTTTTATCCTGGCTGATAGTTTCAATTATTCAACGGGTAGTTTAGTAAAATTATTATGTTATTACTGGTAACAGCTAGCAATTATTGTGTCATCTGTGAGCCAGGTACTATGGCAAACATTTTACATATATCATACTTTTCTGTATTTAGAAAAATTCTGAAAAGTAACGCTATAATCCTGAAGCTCGGAAAGATTAAATAACTTGGTTAAGTGAATTCAGGTCTATATGCCTCCCAAATTCATGCCCTCTGTCATGATACAATGAATATCTCACTTGTCTTCCTGGGTGTGAATTATGTATACCAAGCTCGTTTGCGTTTACCCCACATTCCACAGCTGGTAATTGCTCCCAGCCTCCCACCGTTTCACTCTTTTAACAGGAGTTTTGTGTCCTCCCATCTAACTTTGAGGATCGCCCAGCCCCAGGGGAGGCTGACTTGAGGAGCTCAGTGTTCCAGGCACAAGCACAAGGTGACTTTCCTATCCTCTGTTCTGACTTTGGTGGTTTCTCCGCAACCCGGTCACACGTTTACACAACCATCTGTCCCCTTAGACGTGTTTTCTAATGACTGATTTCCTGAGAAGTAAGATTCTGTGCCTAATTTTTCACAGATTTCAGGTTTCTTTCTGAATTTAGCAATCCCGCACTCTCGTCTTGCATATCATACCAAGGGGCACATCTGTCAGGTGCCTACTGTGCCTGCCTCCCCAGGAGCGTGTTACTTCTTCTCCTGAACCCCAGTCTTCTGAAATCTGATGAAAATGCCTGTCATATCTACTGACAAACCTCCAGCATCTGAATCACTCACTTGGACACCGTGGCCGCTGCCAAGCTTGTGGATACCCACTAATTAGAAGGTGCATGCCGTGATTCTGAGCCCCTAATAACATTTCCCATTAACGTGTTAATCTCTCCAATTAACACATCTTTACAGGTTCATCCTCACGTGCCATGTCTTAACGGACCCCCAGTAATCACTGATGCTGAAGTTCTTCCTAAAACACAACTTTGTGTTTTGAAGTTGAATCCATTTTGCTAATGAATATTTCTCAGAAAGATGGCATTTAGCATTGTGAATATTATTTTCCATTATTCCAAATTTAAATAGCAGTTTGACCTGCTCATCGAGATTTGAAACAAAAAATAAAAATGGTGCCTGGTAATGTCACATCCTATAGATGTACTGATGAGGACATTAAAACCCAGCTCATTATCAATTTGAATCACTTAAAAACCCCATAGAATAACAAGCGCATTTCAGCTTACATGTCTATATAACCAAATCTCTCTGGGTTAGAATAATAAATAATACTTTCAAAATGAGAACATTATTTGAGAGGCATTACATAAAAGTTTGTTTTTACCCACTCTATGGGATGCGCTTGCTGAGGCTTAGTTACAGCTCTATCCTCTGAGCTCTCCCTTTGATATCCAGCAGGGAGGCTTTGGAGCAAAGCTTCTCAACAGGGCTGAGCAACAGTGGTTCCAGTGGAATACAGCAATGTGAGTTAGCATGAGGATCTGAAGACGGAAGAGGTCACCAGCCCCTGTCTGTCCATGCCTGGCGTCCTATGGTGGATACAGAGTTTTGTCTGTGACCATCAAGCTGCCTCATGGAATTGCCCACTTCAGTGCTGAAGTCCTAGCAGTTTGCAACTGTTCTATTTTCTATAACAGTCTTTGTAACGTCTTCCCTTTTCTAGCCTTTGCAAGCTTTTCTCATGTATATATTCAACAGAAATGAATACAGATATGCATCAAAGACATATACAAGAATGTTAGTTACAGCGTTATTTATAATAGTTCAAAATAAATCAAATATCATTAAATGTATAATGGACAAATGGTGATATATTCATGTAATTAAATATTATACAACAATGAAAAGAATGAACTGCATGTTGAACAGTTGTGTACATTACTATTACCATGTATTAAAAATTTTAAATTCAACACCATAATTCTAGCGCTTCGGGTGGATCACTTGAGGTCAGGAGTTCGAGACGAGCCTGGCCAACATGATGAAACCCCTTCTCTACTAAAAATACAAAAATCAAATGAATGTGGTGGCACATGCCTGTAATCCCAGCTACTCGGGAGGCTGAGGCAGGAGAATTGCTTGAACCTGGAGGAGGAGGTTGCAGTGGGCAGAGATTGCACCATTGCACTCCAGCCTGGGTGATGGAGTGAGAGAGGCTCCAGCTCAAAAAAAAAAAAAAATTTAATTCAAAATACATAAAATGGCTTTTTTGATGAAACTTTGACTGATATTTATTAGCATATTGCCTTGAGTAAACTATTGCATAATTGGACTAACAGTTTTAAGTATTCTCCCAAAAGAGTGGGTCTGTTGCGTTCTGTGTGGGTAGGGACATTTGAAAGTAGCGGGATAGAGTTTCACAGCAGCTACAGCATAATCACATCAGGGAAATGGAAGACAGAGCATGAGAGAGGAATGCGTGGTCATGTGGTTGGTGATAAGGGGACCATTATAATGCAGAAAGGACAAATAATTGTTTAAAACAGTAGCAGTGGATCACTGGATATTCCAATAGGGAGAAAATGAATGTCAACTCTTACTTCATATCATACACAAAAATCACTTCCAGGTGGATTGTAGACCATCTGGATCCATTTTAAAGTTAAAATAATAAAACTTCTAGAAGATAACATAGAATAATACTTTTATGACCTTGAAATAGCAAAATTGTGTAAACATCTCCAAATGTGCATACACAAAAGATTGAAACATTGATTTTTGTTTAAGCTATGAACATCTGTTTACCACAAGATACCTTAAGAGAATGAAAAGCAATCCACAGAGTGGGAAAAGATGTCTGTAGTCCATATTTCTGACAACTCAAACGTGCCGTCTATAAAGAACTTATGCATTGACTTTGAAAGGAGATAGTCCATCAGAAGAATGAGAACAAGACTGAAATGGGTGCTTCATAAAAGAATATTCCCTAAAGTCAGTAAAAACATGAAAAGTTGCACAACAATATCAGTAATCAAGGATATGCAAATTAAATCCAAAATGGGGAGATATGACTAGCCACAATCAGAATGCAAGAAGAATCAGCCTGGTAATACTAAGAAGTATTGGCAAGTATTTGGACCAATAGGGAGTCATCTATCACTGGTAGAAGTTCAGTTGATAAAACCAGTTTGACACATGGAAAAACTGTCAATGTATACCACAACTAAACAAACATACCAAAACAAACATAAACACTTTGAACCAAAGGATTTCTCCCATGTGTACCTTCAACAGAAATGCCTACAGATACGCATCAAAGACGTACAAGAAAGTTAGTTTTAGCATTATTTATAATAGTTCCAAATCATACATAAATCAAGTATCACTAAATGCATACTGGATAAACAGTTACATATTCATATAACAAAATATTATATAGCAACAACATAAACAAGTTGGTTGCTTTTTTTAAAACAAATTTTCATTAAGAATTTCAGTATGTTTTGGTTTCTAGATTTTCCTGTCTTGTTTACTTACCTAAATCTGTGCCACAGTTTTTCTACTTAATAACAATACCAAATTTGAAATATATGATGAAAAAATCAGTGTTGGAAAGGAAAACAATTAGCATTCAAGATTAATGTAAATAACTATAGTTTATTACTTTGCAAATTTTATTTAAATGTATTAGGGGGTACATGTGCAGGTTCCTTATATATGCATATTGCTTAGTAGTGAAGTCTGGGCTTTTAGTGTGCCCGTCACCCAAATTGGTAACATTGTACCCAGTAGGTGGCTTTTCAACCCTGACCCTCCTCTGACCCTCCCACATTCTGTGGTCTCCACTGTATGATTCCAATCTCTATATCCACGTGCATGCGTTGTTTACCTCCTGCATGAAAGTGAGAATAGGCAATATTTGACTGTTTGTTTTTGAGTTATTTCACTGTAGATAATGGCCTCCAGTTCCATCCAAGTTGCTGCATATTTTGAAAAATTTAGTGACTCATTTGGACATGCTGGTTAATGCTTACAATCATTGCTTATATAATGAAACCTATAACTCAACAGTGCTATTTTAATTAAAATGTACTCTTTGTTCATTGATGACAGTAGTTATCCTGTCAGTGTATCTCACAAGAGACTCATCTATTCATTTGTTTTCCGTATATCCACAAATAATTATTTATTGCCTGCATTTTCAGTACAGGGAATACAGTGAAAAACAAAAGAGATCCCCTTCCTCATGGAATTTATAAGTTAGCTAAGTGATCTGACAATAAACAATAGAACAATAAACTATTTGAGCTGGAACTAAATGATGGTCATCTGTGTACATAGCTAGGAGGAAGTAGAAAGAACAGCAGACAGTCAAGGAGCAGAAGAATGCTGAAGACGTTGGAGAAAAAAAAACAAAACAAAACCAGTGTAACTGCAAGAGAGAAAGCCAGGATAGCATGGCGTCAGACGACACCAGGTAAGAGGCAGGAGATGCCCATTCCAGCCCTTTCAAGTCAGGGTGAAAGTTTGGCTTTTACTTTGTTTTTTTTTTTTATTTTTATTTTTATTTTTTATTTTTTTATTGCATTTTAGGTTTTGGGGTACATGTGAAGAACCTACAATATTGTTGCATAGGTACACACGTGGCAGTGTAATTTGTTGCCTCCCTCCCCTTGACCTATATCTGGCATTTCTCCCCATGCTATCTCCCCACAACTCCCCACCCCCCACTGTCACTCCCCTATTTCCCCACAACATACCCCAGCGTATAGTGCTCCCCTCCCTGTGTCCATGTGTTCTCATTGTTCAACACCCGCCTATGAGTGAGAACATGTGGTGTTTGATTTTGTGTTCTTGTGTCAGTTTGCTGAGAATGATGGTTTCCAGGTTCATCCAT
>CAUYQU010044571.1:0-73473 GCA_963574635.1 Cheracebus regulus
TTAATATAATTTGATTATTAATCAAGTGCCTTGGAGGTAAATCAAATAAACAACATCAGCATAAATAATTTGGTTTCTTAAACAGAATTTAAGCAGAGCTATAGTCTGTAGGCAAAACAATCAAGTTGATACAAGATTGAGTAGTGGAGAGAAATGGGTTTGAATCCAGTTTCTGCCTCTTTCTATCAGAGTGATCTTGAGTAAATGGTTTAATTTCTCCAAGACTCAATTATCTGATGTGTAACAAAGTGACAACACATACCTTACTCAGTTGTTACAAGGGTCAGTGAAATAATGCATGTAGGTAAAGAGCTTGGCATGTCCAGTAAATAACCTACTCCTCATTATTACAGAATAAGGGACCACTTATAGGCTAAATCAGTTTTGTCCAGCTTACTGTTTTGTTAGAGGAATGACAAAGTTTGAGTTGTAATTCATATGACTTCATGTATCTTCAAGTCAATCACAGTACCAGAAGGGATTTTAAAAATGTATATTGTATCATATTTAAATACATCATTGGCTTTTTCTGTGTGATGTTGCTCTAACATTTTTTCTCATTTGAGTTTTTAACTCCTGCCTTGGGTACCGTGTCCTTGCTACTCTCATAGGTAATCTTTAAGTGTTACCACTTAGTGAGGTCCAAACGCCTCACCCTATCTTTCCACTTTTATTTATTTCTACTACTGTTTTTAACTTATTTCTCTGATGAGAAAACCAGGCCACTCCTCATTCCATAATATATATCAGACTTTCCTACATCCACTATTTTCTCTGCCTGATATGCCACTGCCATCTTTCCAATAGTTGTAGAACTGCTCCCCTTTTACAATATTTTTAAGTTTTAAATTTATTCAGTTTTATTGAGGTATAATTGACATATAAAAATGGAATATATTCAGTATACAGTGTGACGTTTCAATGTATGTATACATTGTGAAATTATTACCACAATCAAGCTAATTAAGATACCCATCACTTCACGTGTTTTCTTCTTCTTTTTTGTGATGAGAATTCAGGCACATGTCATTTTCTTGCACTTTACTTTATTGTGCTTCACAGACATTGCATTTTTTACACATTGAAAGTCTGTAGCAACCCTGTATTGAGCAAGTCTATTGGCACCATTTTTCCAACAGCATGTGCTTACTCATGTCTCTGCAGTTACTTTTGGTTATATTTCAAACTTTTCCTTTATCATTGTATCTATTGTGTTTATTTATGATCAGTGATCTTATTTTTTTTTCTTGCTGAGACAGAGTGTTGCTCTGTTGTCCAGGCTAGAGTGCAGTGGCATGATCTCAACTAACTACAACCTCCACTTCCTGTGTTCAAGTGATTCTCTTGCCTCAGCCTCCTGAGTAGCTGGGACTCCAGGTGCACACCACCACACCCAGCTAAGTTTTATATTTTTAGTAGAGGTGGGGTTTCACCATGTTGGCCAGGCTGGTCTTGAATTCCTGGCCTCAAGTGATCCACCCACCTTGGCCTTCCAAAGTGCTGGGATTACAGGTGTGAGCCACCATGTCTGGCCAATGATCAGTGATATTTGATGTTACTATTGTAATTGTTTTGGGGAGCCAGGAACCATGCCCATATAAAACAGCAAACTTAATTTGATAAATGTTGTGTGTATTCTGCCTGTTCCACCAACAGACAATTCCCCTCTCTCCCTCTCCTTGGGTTCTCTATTCCCTGAGACACAACAATATTGAAATTAGGCCAATTAATACCCCTGTGAAAATTTCTAAGTGTTCAAGTGAAAGAAAGAGTTGTGGATCTCTCAGTTTAAATCAAAAGCAAGACATGGTTAAGCTTAGTGAGGAAGGCATATCAGAAGCTGGAGTCAACCAAAAGCTAGGCCTCTTGTACCAGTTAGCCAAGTTGTAAGTTCAAAGGAAAAGTTTTTGAAGGAAATCAAAAGTGCCACTTCAGTGAATATATGAATAATAAGAAAGTGAAACCGTCTTATTGCTGATATGGAGAAAGTGCTAGTGGCCTGGACAGAGGATCAAACCAGCCACAACATTCTCTTAAGCCAAAGCCTAATCCAGAGCAAGACCCTACCTAACTCTCTTCAGTCCTATGAAGACTAAGAAAAGTAAGGAAGCTGCAGAAGATAAGTTTGAAGCTAACAAAAGTTGGTTTATGAGGTTTAAGGAAACAGCTCATCTTCATGACATAAAAGGACAAGGTGAAGCGACAAGTGCTGATATAGGAGCTGCAGCGAGTTATCCAGAATATCTAGCTAAGATAATTAATGAAGGTGGCTACATTAAAACGTAGGTTTTCAATATAAATGAAATAGCTTTCTATTGGAAGAAGATGCCATCTGGGACATTCATAGCTAAAGAGAAGTCAGTGACTGGAGTCAAAGCTTCAAAGGACAGTCTGACTCTCTTGAAGCTGGTGAGTTAAAGTTAAAGCCAATGCTCATTTACCATTCTGAAAATCTTAGGTGCTTTAAGAATTATGCTAAATCTACTCTGCCTGTGCTTTAGAAATGGAATAACACAGTCTGGATGACTGCACCTCTCTTTATGACATGGTTTACTGAACATTTTAAGACTACTGTTGAGACCTACTGCTCTGAAACAAAGATTTCTTTCAGAATATTACTGTTCATTGACAATGTACCTAGTCACCCAAGAGCTCCAATGGAGATGTTTAAGATTCGTGTTGTTTTTATGCCTGTGAACCCAACATCCATTCTACTGTTAATTGGTCAAGGAGTAATTTTGACTTTCAAGTCTTATTATTTGAGAAATACATTTTGTATATATCCAGATAGTCATTCCTCTCATGGATCTGGGCAAACTAAATTGAAAACATTCAGGAGAGGATTAACCATTCTAGATGCCGTTAACAGTAATCCTGATTTATGAGAAGAGATCAAACTATCAGCATTAACAGAAGTTTGGAAGAAATTGATTCCAACCCTCATTGATGACTTTGAGGGGTTTAAGACATCAGTGGAGAAAGTAATTTCAATGTGGTAGAAAGAAATCTAAGATTAGAAGTGGAGCTTGAAGATGTGACTGAATTGCTGCAATCTCATAAAATGTTAACAGACAAGAAATTGCTTCTAAAGGATAATCAAAGAAAGTGGTTTCTTTCCTCCTGCTCCTCCTCCTCTACTTCTGCCTCCTCCTCTTATTCTCCTCCTCCTCCTCTTCCTCCTCCTCTTTCTTTCCTTCTTCTCTTTCTCCTTCCTCTTCTTTTAGATGGGGTCTCCCTCTGTCATCCAGGCTGGAGTAAGTGGCACAATCTTGGCTTACTGAAGCCTCAACCACTCAGGCTCAAGTGATCCTCCCACCTCAGCCTCCTGAGTAGCTGGGACTACAGGTGCATGTCACCACAACCAGCTAATTTTGTATATTTTTGTAGATATAGAACTTTGTCCTGTTGCCCAGGTTGGTAGAAAACTTCTGGGCTGGAGAAATCCACCTTCCTTAGCCTCCCAATGTGCTGGAATTACAGGCATGATCCCAGTACCTTGCAGTGACCACTTTTGTCACTGCGCCTGGCAAAAGTGGTTTCTTGAGATGGAATCTACTCCTGGTAAAGATGCTGTTAACATTGCTGAAATGACAACAAAGAGTTTAGAATATTACATAAACTTATTAATAAAGTAATCACAATGTTTGAGAGGACTGACTCAAATTTTGAAAGAAGTAGGTAAAATTCTATCAAATAGAATCATGTGCTACAGATAAATCTTAAACTTTAAGATGCTCTAGAGAAATCTTTCATGAAAGGAAGAGTCAATTGATGCAGCAAACTTCATTGTTATCTTATGTTAAGAAATTGCCAGAGCCACCACAACTTTAATCAACCACCACCCTGATCAGTCAGCAGTCATCAAGTCATTACCCTCTACCAATAAAGGCATCATATGATTGTTAGAATTTTTAGCAATAAAGTATTTTTTCATTAAGATGTGTATATTGTTTTTAAAGACCGAATGCTATTGTACACTTAATAGATTACAGTACATTGGAAACATAATGTTTATATGCAGTGAAAAACAAAAAAAATAGCTTTATTTCAATATTTGCTTTATTGTGGTGGTGTGAAACCAGGCCTGCAATATCTCTGAGACATGACTGTACTTAAGATGCACTCTCAGCGTATTTCAAGTACTCAATATATTCTTATGCTGTATATTAGGTCTCTAGCATGTATTCAGTTTACAACTGCAAGTTTGTATCCTTTGGGCTGCATCTCCTCATCTTCCCTACTCACAAGCAGCTGGTAACCACTGTTCTACTCTTGGCTTCTGTCTGTGTTTTTTTAGATTCCACATATAAATGAGACAATGTAGTATTTTTCTTTCTGTGTCTGGCTTATTTCACTTAGCTAAATGTCCTCCAGTGTCATTTATGTTGTTACAAGTGGTAGGATCTCTATTTTGAAGACTAAATAATATTTATATAGTGTTTATATATGTGTCTGTAGGTATGTACATATATGCTGCAATTTCTTTATCTATTCATCAGTCAATGAACATTTGTTTTCATAACCTAGCTATTGTGAATAATCCTGCAAGGAACATGGGACTGCAAATCTCTCTTTGAGCTACCTGTTTTATTTTCTTTGGGTATAATATATACAGAAGAGGCATTGCTGGATCATATGGTAGTTTTAATTTTTTAAGGAACCTTCACACTGTTTTTCATAATGGCTGTACCAATTTACATTCTCAGCAATTTACCTTTTCTCTACTCTCTTTCCAATACTTGTTATCTCTAGTCTTTTTGATAAAAACCAT
Source organism: Cheracebus regulus (assembly GCA_963574635.1). Classification (NCBI taxonomy): domain Eukaryota; kingdom Metazoa; phylum Chordata; class Mammalia; order Primates; family Pitheciidae; genus Cheracebus; species Cheracebus regulus. Next base: position 4,772 of record CAUYQU010044571.1, read on the forward strand.
CCTAACTGGTATACAGTGATAACTCATGGCTTTGATTTTCATTTTCCTGATGATTAGTGATGTTGAACACCTTTTCATATACCTATTGTCATTCATAAGCCTTCTTTGGAAAAATGTTTATTTACATCCTTTGTCCATTCCATTTTGTAAACTGGGTTTTTTGTTTGCTTTTTTTCTTTTGTTGCTCTTCAGTTGTATGAGCTTTTAAAATATATGTTGGATATTAACTCCTTATCATCATATAGTTTGCAATATTTTCTCCCCATCTGTAGGGTGCCTTGTATTCTTCTTATTCATCTTATTTTTGTTGTTAATCTGGAGAAAAGGTCTCACTCTGTCACCTAGGCTGGAGTGCAGTGGTGTGATCTTGGCTCACTGCAGTCTTGATCTCTTCGGCTTCAGTGATCCTCCTACCTCAGCCTCCCAAGTAGCTGGGGCCACAAACATGTACTACTACTCACGGTTAATTTAATTTTTTTTTTTGTAGAGATGGGCATCTTACTATGTTGCCCAGATTAGTCTTGAACTCCTGGCCTCTAGTCACCCTTCTGCCTTGGCCTCCTAAAGCTCTGAGATCATAGGTGTGAGCCACCATGCCCAGCCTCCTTTTTATTCTGTTGACTGTTTTCTTTGCTGTGTAAAAAAAACTTTTAGTTTGAGTTAGTCTCATTTGTTTTTCTTTTGTTGGCTGAGCTTTTGGTGTTATAATAATTCAAATGGAAGGGACAGCTATACATGTATTAAATGAATGATAACAATTTCAAACTCAACAATGTTCTAGTAGCATGATTAGAACTAATAGCACATACATGTATTTGTTTCACTGGAAATTTTGATAGGAATGATATTGGAAATAGTTTCATATTTTTATGAATAGATACTGGGATGGATTTTAGACATTTTAATTTTGTTGTTTTTTTTTGCATATAATAGTACTGCTGACACTCAACAGATTGCATTTTCTCTGATTGCCATATCTCCTCTATTAATTTAACAGATCTAACTTTGGACAAAGCACTTTTCTATCCAGTCGAGATATAATGACGAATAAGACATAGTCCCACTTTCAAAGAGCTCAAGGAATCAGACCTTCAAACAACTAATATCATATGATGTGATAACATTTTAGGAATTTTATAATCCAAAGTCCCATGTGCATATGTTTGGGGATCCAGGGAAATCTTCAAAGAGGCATTGATATTTGGACTGGATCTTAGTAAAAACTAATAAAGGGAAGCAGATTTATAAGTCAATCAAAAACAGTTATAAATGCAAGATGCATTATTCTGGCTTTGCAATTTGTTGTTAGTTGCTTTGAAAATGGCTGTGCCTTTTTTTCTGGGAAATCCTTTTCAAATTAAATCATAAAGTCACAGAGTAAAGCCCTGATTTAAGGAACAATCTGGAAGCAGTTTGATTTTGTCAACTTTCTTTTTCCCTTACGTATGTCAAGGATAAGCTACACTCTTTGAATTTCACTTCCAAAAATGTCTCCCAATTCCGTTTACTTTTCTTCATCCCTATTATTATGCTCTCCTTCTTTTGTCCCGATTACAGCAACTGGTCTCCCTGTCCTTCAAATTCAATTCTATGATACTTTCATAAAGGCTACTTAGAGAAACATAGATTCTGTCTATGTCTCAGGACAGCAATTTCTGTCCTGAGGTTGCTGTCAACATTTAAAGGGATCTATGCACTTGGCTCACTGCACTTTTTATTGATATTTTCTATCCTACTGCATAGTACACCAAAACTCCTAGGAAAACCTTTTTCTCCTATTCAAAGAACTCTTTTCTGACATCACATCTACCCCATCTTCTGCCCTGATTATCCCCTTGCTCAGTGCTAAAGTCCTACAGTGAGAGCTCCTGATGTCCCCTCACCTCCAGCTCCCACACAGAGCCCACAAAGGAGACTAATTCTCCTCCTTTGACTTTTATTTGAGGGCATCTTACAGTGACGGTTGTCTTTTCTTCTCTCAGAAAGTGGAGACAGAGAACGGTTAAGTGAGCAAGGAGGAAGGAAAAATACAAAAATCTACATTTTATCCCATCCATTTTAATTTGCTTCTTTTTCTCCCCTATTCAGAGCATGCAAACACTTCTCCAATGTCTTGGAGTATTTGCCAGAGAAATACCAACTTCCTGTAATTAAAACACATTTGCTTTAGTAGTTAACCTCCCCTCTTTTAAAGAATAGAGTCTTAGTTTTATAGCTCCTTGTTATTTTAACAGAAGCAAACAAGGCCAACCTTCAGGGTTCCAGGTTTGTCCTGTCCACCTTGACCAAAGCAGGGGATCCTGACTCTGTGGCCTAGGAAGTGAATCTGCAGTCCTTAACCTGGGATTGTTCCCGAGAATTTCTGTTCAGTATGGGAGTTTTGACCATATGCTCCATTTCCAACCTGAGCTGGTTCACCCCTCAGAAATCTAGTGGGCCCCCACTCCAGGATGGTCACCATATTGAAACCAAACTTAGTGTTGCCACCTGATCAGCATAACGCACTACAGCCTAGAACTCCTGGGCTCAAGAAATCCTCCCTCCTCAGTCTCTTAGGTAGCTGGGACTACAGGCATGCATCATTCCACCTGGTGGTTCTGCAGTATTTCTAACCAGTGCTGAGAAATCTCTCATTCCTATCAAGGCCACAACAGACCACTGTGTCCCTATAGGAACCGTGCTTGAGAGGACCACTTCCCACTCCTAGGGGTTTGGAAATGTGCTTCTGGAGAGAGGGTCTTTTCATCAGGCTCTCAGAAACGGTCTTTGGTGCTGTCTTCTGAGGCTCCAATTTCACTCATCAGATAGTTCTTGGCCTGAGGCCAGTCATGACATTAGGCTTGGAGATTTTTGTCAGATTTCCTACTTAGTGGCTTGTTTTTCAGTTTGTCCCTTCCTGGTAACAACTAAGTGGTAGGCATATTCTGGCCAGTGTGCAGTTTTTTTTTTTTTTAAAGCAGTTTTAGGTTTATAGCAAAATTGAGAGAAAAGCACAGAGATTTCTCATATACTCCCCACCCCAATACATGCAGAGCTTTCTGTACTATCCACATTCCCAACCTGAGTGAAACACTGTTTCAACTGACAAACTACATCTACACATCATAGTCACCCAAAGTCCACAGTTTACATTAGGGTTGACTCTTGGTGTACATTTGATGGATCTGGACAGATGTGTAATGACATGTATCCGTCATGGATGGATTATAGATGTCTTTACACATTTCTCCCAACCCATCAAATGTACACTATACATATAATTATATGCATATATAAATACATATGTATATACACAGCTTTAAAATATATATTTATGTAAATAAATATATATCAGAATAAATATGTATCACATACTGCTTGTTTTTTATTTATTTATATAGCATCATTATCCATCATGCAGAATGTCTTCACTGCCCTAAAATCAAAGTCTGTTTATCTCATTAGCTGCACTGTAAACCTGTGATTTTTCTAGTAACTAGTAGATCACACAAACAACTCCAAAATTTGCTTTATCTTCAGTCCTACGATAACAGTCAAATCAGCAAGGCAGCCATTCTTAGTAGGGTGGATCTTGAATACAGACTCAGAAAATTTGACAGTAGCCTGTCTTTTCCCGCAGTAAGAATTTTTAAATTTTTATGACTTGAGTGGCCTCATCATGCTACATCAGTCTGTTTCTTCATCTGAACAAGTATTCTTAAATCAGTATTGCATTCTCTAAAAAAACTGTAATTTCAATCTCAGTGTGACTATCACAATGTCCCATTGGCTCCCTATGGGCTTTTCAAAGATAACACAGCTTGTTCTAGATACACTTTTGCCCCTTTATATTTTAACTGCAGATGTCAATCTGTCATGATTTAAGTGCATTCTTGTTTTTTATCTAAGGTAAGCATTCTTTGGAGAAGTGACTTTACTTCTCTAAGAAAATGATAAAGCTTGTGATACCTCTAGTATCTAGAATCTAGTGGTAACCACAAGCAGGAAGTCCAATCTTTACAAATACCTATTTTAAATCTTTAAGGTAGGGAGGCAATACAGTTCAAATCTTTAGTCTTCAGCAAATTTTACTAAAATGTCTTGACATGTTTTCTTCTACTTTCACATAACTGTGCACTTCTGAGTCTTCTTCTCCAACTGATTCTTTTTTCCTGCCACCCTGCCCTCACTATCTTGGTCCCTCAATCTCTTGTCTACTCTACTCCTTTGATAGGCTCACACCGCATCCTTATCACATGTCTTGTTTTCCCAGTGTTCATAGTCTCTTTAGGAGTGAAATATGTCTATTTAGTTTGTCTAATAATAATCTGGCAGAATGCTCAGTGAAAGGAACCAGACACAAAGGATGACTACATGAATAATTCCACTTATCTGTTCAGAAAAGGAAAACTTATAAAGACAGAAAGCAGTATAGTAGTTACTTGGGGCTAGGGTAGGAAAGGAGATTAGAATGGGGATTAATTGTGAATAAGCAGGAGGGATTTGGGCAGTGGGTAACAGAAATGAGCAAAATTGAATTGTGATAATTACACTTCTCTATAAATCTACAAAAAATTTTGAATTGTACACTTAAAATGAGTTAGTTTTATGTTATGTACTTCACACACCTCAGTAAAGCTGCTTTTCAAAAAAGAATTGTCCAAGTAGCTTTAGAGACAGGGTCTTGTTCTGTTGCCCAGGCTGGATTGCAGTGATGTGATCATAGCTTATAGTAGCTGCAAACTCTTAAACTCAAGTGATCCTCCTGCCTTGGCCTCTTAAAGCGCTGGGATTATAGGTGTATACTACTACACTTGGCCCAGGGTGGCCTTTGTTTTTTGCCTGCTTACCAAGGAGAGTGTGAATTCTTATGTAACCAATTTTATCCCATCACTCACAAATCTAACTTGTCATTCCTCTACTTAAAACCATTTCATCAAAACCTCTCTATTGCCCATAAAATAAAGCCCAACCATGGCATAAAAGCCCCTTCACAGTTTTTCCTCTGTCTACCACACGGTTACTCCTTCCTCGTGCTTTCTATTTTACATATTCAACCCCTTGTGACATGGGGTTTCCTCTGTAAACAACACTCATTCTCCCTTGCCCATTTTAAAATTCCAATTTATGGTTCGAAAGATTCCTTCGCCTTCACCTGGACTTTACAGATAGGACTAAGGAACAGAACTTCTGTACTATTTCTGGGCCTTCATCACATCTCCATAATTCTATGTACTATGCTGTACTGCATATAATGCTTCACTTGTGTCTATTCCTTATCAGATCTTAAGCTGCTGAGCAGCAGGGGCTCTGTATGGGTGTCTCTAGTGTTAATCCCTGTGCTTGACATAGTCAGTCTTCAATAAATATTTATTGAACTGGATTGAATTAAAGATTTGCATCTTTAAAATTTGCCCAAGCACAAGAGGTAATGAAGAGTTTGGATTTTAGATGTTATATACATACATAAAATACAGCTGAAATCAAAGCAAGTTGTACATGTGTGAGGGCTAGAATTACTGGTTTAATACAAGATTTTTACCTTATTGAGATTTGAGCAAGATGTAGTTTCCACACTCTTATGCTGTTCTAAACCCATTTGTTCTGAAATTATTATTTTTACTATACTAGACCTCCAGATGCTATATTTTTGCCCTGGTAATAGTGTTTTTTTTTATGCCAATGAATAAATATAGACTATCAGTCTTTATTCAACTTATATTAATTGCTAGTGGCAGAAACAAGTGACACAAAATAAAACTCACTATGCCTAATGTGCCTTCCTTTAAAAAAATTGATAAAATAGTCATAATTTTTGGTGACAAAATTTAGATCTGCCAGTTTTGGCTCAAGAAAAGTTGATTTGATTAAAAAGATAAGAAAAAATAGCAGGAACCTTAATTGGCAAAGTTTGATATGAACAAAAAATAGGCTGGTAGAGTACATATAGAGAAATTCTTAATGAAGCTCCAGAAACCAATAACTTCTGAGAAACATACAGGAATATGTATTCTATTCTCTGAGTCACCCCTAAAAGGCATAACAACTGACTTCATGAGATGCCAATAAAATAATGAAAGGTAATACAGTGTAGTGTTCACATCATGCCCCAGGTTCCTGAGAGTAGTCTAATATTATGAAGGAGGAAAGGGCTGTATGGTATTTGTATCTTGGAGAATGGGTAACTACATATTGTACTGCCTTCTTCTTAAAGGGTCTTTTGTTGTTGTTGTTGTTTAATTGAATATGTTTAGCTAGATTCTGGTTTAATAAGCATATCCTACTACTCATGAATGTATAATCAATAGCATATATTTTCAATAAAATTATTTCAATAACAATAAATGCATATAAACACATTTCATCTTATTACCATTTTACCTATTTTTTTTAAAGTATATATTGAGGCTGAAAATCTTTGAGACTTTATAAACAAACACAGTCAATATTTTCTTAAGTTAGATGCATGATTCCTCTTAGAATAAAAGATTAGAGTCACACAAGTATTGTGAATGAATTTACAATCACTTATGATTGTTGGAGCACTAATCAGGACATATAACATGCACAGTGGGCAAAAATAAATCACGTCTTATATTCAATTGTATTTATTTTAACCTTTTATAATCACTTCTGCAGATTAAGTTTTAAAACATTTTTGCTTTGCTAACAGTTCTTCCATTTACTGGTTAATTTTTTTCACTGAGAAAATCCTTTTGCTACAAATATAAGTTTTCAGTTATATATTATCAAGACCAGAAAGGTAACATGGTTTACTGCAGTAAGGTTATGCCAACAAAATAATTATCCAACAGTCTGCGCACGATGTAGACTTTTATTGCCACTGTATAAGACTTTTAAGCTTTAATAATGAAAAGTCCAGTTTCTTACTTAGAACATCATAAAGTCAAAACAGCAATGTTTCTTTAATCTTCAAAGCTACTTTCATACAGAATGTTTTAAGTAATCCCTTTTGAAGTAATCTCTAAAATAAATTTTGGAAAGCTAAATAAATTGGTGGCATTTGAAGGGCACTGGGAATTCATAAGAAGACATTATAAAACTACACTAAGACAGTACAACTGATTCTAAAGCAGTATCAGGAACTGAAGTTTTGTGTTTTTATAATAGCAATATACCTTTTAGTTTTTGAGAGGTACATGCAATATACGTGAAGACGACGGAAGTCAATAAGCATATAGTACACACAGCTAAAAACAAGGTTGTACAAACACAATAAGTAGATTTAAATTTTTACGTATAGATCTTCATAAGTACTCATGGAAAAATCAGCATCTACACAATTTTAACAAAAAATCAACATTTACTTTCAGATATGTGTTTTATACAAAGGGTTATACATTCTAAGACAATTTTATATTTTATATGTTTCATATAATTGAAATTCATAAAACAGAATAGAAATAAGAAAGTACATTTTAGCTCCATAGCATAGGTTTTATAAAAAATGTGTTTATTTCTTAGACAGTAAAATGAAATAGAAACAAAACAATAGGAAAAGCCAGTAAGCTCAATGTATCCTGCTCATACTTGTTTTATAAAAAGAATCTTTGAATTGTATTTAATCAAGAAATAGCTCCAACAAAATAATTGTAAATTATTTGTATTTTGCCTTGTTCCTTAATATGGGATGAAGAATAAATTTGCTGCACTGTATTAGGCATCAGCAAGATGGTGACCTTTGTATGTTGAATTTCAAGCTTTTCAAAATATTAACATGAAATATATCCTACTTTTAAATTATGTGCATAAAATGTTAAAAGCAAATGCATTCATTATGTTGATTGTTATTTATTTAGCAAAAATATTATTACAGAGACTCATTTTGTATGCAAATTGAAATGCTATAAGCCATTGAACTGCACAAAAAGCTAGTATGGTTAATTAACAAATGTATTTTACAGCTACAAAATAACTGTTTCACATTAAATTACATAAGATGAAAGGATACATAAAATCAATCAATCACCAGCATTTCATATTTTGACTTGGGCCATCAGGGAACTTTGCAAAATAAGTCCACAATGGAACATCTTCAAGGAGTATGACAGAAAAATGAGGCAATTATATTCAGTCTCTGAAGAACTGAAAAAACTAGAGAAATTATCTTATTTACTGCATTAGAATTACTTTTAAATGGCTTAGTTTGATCCATTTTAAAAATATACCAAAATTATACACAACAGCACCTTAACATAACAAATAGTGAAATCAATTAGATAAAAATATGGGTATTAATGTTTTTCTGAGATGATAAAATTTCATATTCATTGAAAGTATGGCAACTGAACACACTTGGAAAAAAAACCAGGTCTCTCTCTATTAGTCAGAAATGTCATTGTTAAACTTAAAAAAGACCAAACATTTTGTGTACTAGGCAGTAAGAAGGCAGCCCCCATCAGCAGGTAGCGCACCAAAAATGTTTGGTTTCATAATATAGTTTGGGAGAACTACCTCTACAAAGTCTATTCGTGCTGATGCTCCTGATGCTGCCATTTCTGGTGCCCGAAAAGCTGCTCCCTCCACATCCTCTGTTGTAGTTGTCACAGTATAGTCTCAGGCGATTGGGCAAGGGGCACACTCTGGATCTTCAGATGCTAAGATGAAAAAAATCAATTTCAATGCCCAAAAGATGGAACTCCTAATGCAGAAGGTGACTAAAATAATTACCAATTGGTTTACAGTACAGGGAGATAGAAAGTTTACTTGTTTTAATGTAATTCCATAGAAATAGGTTTTAAATAACATTTTTGTAAAGAGGCATAGTTCTAGGATTAGGAAAAATATTAGATAAAATAGAAACAAAATTAAACTCAGAGTGGAATTGGACCAGATGACAAAAAACATGCATACCCCCTGAAAGGAGCAAGCAAAACTTTCATATGATGATCATCAGGTGATAAGCCATTGTCATGAAAATAACTTGCTTATACTATCACTTCCAAGTTTCTACTCATTTCCAATAACTCTGTGCGATAACAAGCACGATTAATGCACACTGTTTAAGCCATAATAGAAATGGACACATTGAAATTTTATTATGAATTTTAATGTTCTCGACACTCTCTGAAAATGACAAAATTTATGAATTTCCCTTCTATGAAATTTTCTTCTTCAGTAGAGCAGCTCAAATCATATTAAGATAATTCATTTTAATCTCCATAGTGTTAGAAAAAGATCTCATATGAGAAAACATCACTGAAAGACACCAGTGAGAGAGGTATACGTAAATGAACATACTTTGAAGAATATATTTTATTACATTAAAAGAATTTTGATTGAAATAATGTTTTGGGTTATAAACAAATAATTATTCTTCCCATGTTTTTCCTATTAAATATTTAAATAGCAACTTTTACCAGGCATCTCCGTGTTTTAATAAAAACATGTGTAATTTGGATCTTGAGAGGAAATTTTAAAAACTGTTGACTTGAATGCAGAATGATAAATGTATACATGAGTACAAAATCATTTATAAAAATATTTATCATCTCTAGAAACAGCAATAGTTCAAATTAATAAATTATGGCTATTTGGAATTAAATCATTTAAGTAACCACCTTTTTAATTCAAGAAAGTGGTATTTTTATAACAGTGACTTTTATAGCTTGTGTACCTGAATCCATTATATTTGATATACTGTAGAGTGACAAATGATCATAAATCATGACAGATTCTTATTGAACATAATTTTTCAGCAGGAACCATCCTGAATCAATTAATCTTGCTATTACTCTACTTTAATTTACTTCTTCCAGAAAAGCCACCAATTGCATATCAATTAATGACTTACATATATTTTGCTTACAATTTTTTATGTACTACATTTTATTCAAACTAATCAAATGGTACAATTTTACCAACGTGTACTAATTTAAAAGTTGGATATGCTCAGACAAATGTAATTATGGCTACACAGACTATTAAATGATGATTGAATATATTAGCTGCATTAGAAATTTCTTTTTGCTCCATCTAAAGAGACTTTTATATTTTACATGAAAAAATGAAAATATAATGTTTCATTACAGTATTTTTGCATAGAACTGAAATTAGTGCACATGAATCTTAAAAATATTTTTACAGTGGAATGTAAGAAGTATAGTTCTCAAATCCATATAATTATTACTTACATTAGAAAATTTTGGCAAATGCTCTAAAGGTTGAACAATTTCATGTATATAATAGGTACGCTGGGAATGTACATAGACCATTTGAACAAAAAATACTTATCTTCGTGTTTAACTGACAAGCAATACATAAACAGATTTTTTGTGAGAAAAAGTTGTCTCATAGATTTTGCTACAAGTTGGGCTTTATGTATTTATTTTTGGATAGAATATTAAATAGTCATTTAAAGAGGTGTTTACAGATTGATATAGCTATTTCACATGATTATCTTAACTCTCTCGATGTATGTTTATAAAGTTCACATTCTTATTTTGCTGATATAAGGAAAATAACAGCATGTATAAAATATTACAAAGAATATTATATTTTTATATTTAAAACAGTCAACTATATTTTATAAATTACACATGGAACATGCTCCATAGCTCAAATTCAAACTCAAGTTGAACATAATTATGCATTCTGTGCATTTTTGGATGACTATGAAATGCGCAACTTGATCCTGCCAAACTTAAAACAATTAAATCTTAGTGTTTTGTCTCAGATCTCTCTGCCGTATCATTTGATCTTCTCATAAGGCATATTTATTATTCAAAAATAAAATTGTCTAACAGAACAGTAATATAGCAATCAATATTCTCAGCCCGCTATTGAACCAGCCAAAATTTAACACCAGTTGAAAGCGTAAGGTATTACAGCATACAATTTGGCTTTGAAGATAGGGCATACGTACACATCATTTTCTTTAAACATCAAGATGATCAATACATAAATCTTTATAATGGCAAGCAACATTTGATTCTTTAAATACATTGTACAAATTTTCCCAATTTATGTATGCATCATTTGCAGTATAACATTAATAAAAGTCAATGAATTAAGAATATGTTTTTATTACAAAGTGCAGTCATCTGCTAGAGTAGTCTTTAGCTAATCATTAAGAAAATTTATACCATATAATTTTTGGCATATAAAAGTTTGAGCTAAATAAATGCAATTGTGTTCAAGCAAAGTCCACTTTTAAAATGTGCTTGCTCTAAAATATACCTTATAACATTTTCAAATATTTTGTTAATATGTTAAAGTGTTTCAAAAAACCTAATAAAGAATGGAAGCATGGTTATCTATCGCTTCCAAGACTCTACAGAAGAGGGAGTGAGTGCTGTAAGAAGTGGAAAAGGGAGGGAGTTATAGAATCTGCTTGCAGAATTCAAGAAATAGTTTTAAGAGCTAACCTATAATTTGGATCTTTATTTTTCCATAAGTGTTTACTATAGAAAAAAAGATAAGGAACTCTAGGCATAGGGAATTGCATGTATACATTCATTAAAACTTAAAAAAAAATAACAAATTTGGGATGGTGAAATTCTTTTTTTTTTTTTCACAAGGGACCTTAATATGGAGGAGACTGTTGGGAGATGAAACCATTTGCCATTTGTCCCTATACACTTATTTCTATACCTCACTCTTTTTTATTCAGTCTCAAAGAAAGTGTTTCTTTATCTACTCAAGTAAAATTCTATTGGTATACTTGACATCAGGATCAACAACCTCTTCTAGGAATGACCTGGCTTGCTAAATTTTCAGTTTCTTCTTTGGCATTATTCTCTCTACTACTGGCTCCTTAATCTTGGGCTGTGTGCATTCAACACCTCTATTACTTTCTCTTCCACGCCTAGCATATAAACCTGATAGCTAGTATAAGTTAACATTTACTTCTTGTTCACTGAACTAAAATTTATTGAACATCTACTGTGTGTAGGCAATGTAGTAAACTTTCTCCTCTGCTGAAAAGGGCAGTCTATCTTACTTCCTCACCAACCATACACTCATTGCCCCACTGCTCTCTAAATTTTGAGCCCCTCCACTTATCACACCTGCTTTGGTAACATAAGATGAAAGTTAGAACGAACTCTTACATCTGCTGTCCTCAGGCTGAACTTAGGCAAGGTATTTGACTGTCTTGAGCTATAATCTTTGCAATCTGTAAAATGGACATAATGACACTTTCCTCAGTCTATTGTAATGAATCTCAAAATGAAATATACACATGCCATGCTTGATCTGTTGTCTAGCACATAAAAGCCTAAGGAATTGTTATTAGGTATAAATGTCTAAAAATCCTTCTGATTTCAAATCCAGCTAACATTCCTCAATATTTACCTTTGGGATCTCTTTGCTGTCTTTCACTATTGATTATTCCCTACATCAAAGCTCTCTACTCTCTTAGACTCTATGTCAAGTACCTTTCCTCCTTCACCACACACTTTATTGTCTCTTTCAGGGGCTTGTTTTCTGCCTGTCCCATAAATGACAGTTTTCTCTTCTTTTAATTGTATTGTTCTTATCATTCAGTATGTGAGGATGTGCTCCCATAGTTTCAGAAAACATATGAGAATAATAAAGACAAAATCTAGACTTCCAGTCCAATTATCTGTCTTTGTGCTTCAGAGTCCTCTGTCTAACTGTATTTCAGGTAACTCTATTTGGATTCCTCAAACTGAATTTCTCATTTCCCCCAAGTAACCTTAATTCTGTGCCAATTTTATTTCCTAAATATTTCAGTAATTGATCCCTTTCTCTCCATCTTTGTTAACAAAGTGCTAGAAAATAATCTGAATTTTGCCTGGATTATTACAATAACTTGTTAATTTATCTCTTCTTCCTCAAAACTCCATATGATTCCCAAATGAAATTTAACCACATCATTCCCTGTTGTGGGCTGAATTGTGTTCCCTCAAAATTTGTAGGTTGAAATCTCAATTCCTGGTGCCTCAGAATTTGACTATACGAAGATAGGGTATTTAAAGCAGTATTTAAGGTAAAAGAAGGTCACTAGGGTGAATCCTAATTCAATATGAGTGATATCTTTATAAAAACAAAGATTAAGATATAGATATACAGAGAGAAAACCACATAAAGATATGGGGAGAAGCTGGCCATTTGCAAGCAAAGGAGAGCGCCTTCAGAAGAAACCAAGCTGACATCTTGATATTGGACTTCGGGCCTCCAGAACTGTAAGAAGATACATTTCTATTGTTTAGGCCAACAAGTCTGTGGCACTTTGTTATGGCAGCCCTGGCAAATGAATACGTGCCTGTCTGTGTATTTTTTTCAAGAGCTTCCCAGAGCACACAGGATGTAATTTTAATGTAGCAAACCCCTACAGTGTGACCATACCTCCCTATTCAGCTTTCTCTCTGACGACTCTCTGCCATCATGCTACACTTTACCAACTCTTAACTGCTTACAGTTTCAAGTACACACTGGATTCCTCACCTTTGTACCTTTGCTACCACCGCCCTCTTCATCTGGCTGAACTCTTATCAGTTTTTAGACTCAGCTTAATCAGTGTCTTTCTAGAAGCCCATCCTTACCCTAAAATGACTTTTAAGAAGTACACACAGTAAACTTGTAAAATAATGATACCTAGAAAAAAAAGAGAAATTACTGTAAACTCTTTACCCTAATGTGAGCATTTAACTGTTTAATGATTTTCCTTCCAGCTTTTAAGGCCCATTTTATTTAAACAATAGAGATTTTATTGTATAAAATTTTGCATTCTGTTTTTTAATTTTATTTGATATTATCCTTTGAGCATTATCTCATCATTAAAACTAATTTTAATGGCTTCATAATATATTCCACCATGTTGGCTTACTTCAATAAATCTAATTATTTTTCTATGACCAGAAATTCAGAAGATGTTGTTGACTGTCCTGGGCATAAAATAATAAGTAGTACAGTATGATTCTCATATCTCTAACCTTAGACCTCTCTCTGGTCTCTGGATCTGTGTATCTCTTGGACCTCTTCACCAGTGCATTTCACTAAACTTTAATATGTTCAAAATGAAACTCATTATTTTAATCTAGTACCTGTCCGTCCCTCCAATTTTCTCCAAACTTTTTGTATCTGTTTATAGCATAATAATTCACCTAAGCACCAAGTACGAAGTCTTCTGATTTAACAACCAATGAGTTATCCTTGATTTCTCTTTTCCTACAACCTTTCCCTATTCAAACTCAGTCATTTACTAAAGTGTTCTGACTCTCTCCCCTAAGCATATCTTGTATTTTTCCCCTCTATTCCATTCCATTGATCTAAATTGGTTTTCATAATTTCCAGGTTACTGAAATGGTCTCTAAACCCATCCTTTTGTCTTTAAACTTCTCAATTCCACCTTCCTCAGATTTGCTTCATAACTGTTCATTACCCCTGAAAAATACAAACCTCATCATGTCACTCCTAGCTTAATGTTCTTCAGTGGATCATTGGATCCTTCAAAACCAAGTTCCAATCCTTTGGTATGGCTTTGTATTAGGTGTCTTATATATAATGTTATTCAATCTTTCTCATGAACATCTGAGGGAATCAGCCCGAGTTTTCTCTGTTACATAAGTGCTTCTCAGAAAACTATACTGTGATCATTACTTATGAGTCTGTGTACCTGATTCTATTTCAATACTGGAAATTTGAAAGAAGAATCTATAAAACTAAAAATCTATAATATGTCTAAATATCTATGTTGGCAATATCTTCACTATATGGTCAATGTAGGAAGAATATTAAAAGAGAGAGGATACTAAAGAATAAAGAACTTGTAATAAAATGACAATCAGAACCAAAATAAAAACTACTTTTTTTTACATTTCTAAATTCCTTTGACATGGAGGTGTATGATAATTTTATAAAGTCTCTGTAGTAGAGACTTTGCTAGTTAATTTTTTTCAGTGTTTCAAAGAGTCTGAAAAAATATGACATTTTACTCCTACTGTGAGCTTTATATATATATATATATATATATATATATATATATACATATATATATGTGTGTGTGTGTACATATATATATATACATATAAACTTTTCAAGGCTTAGTTGATTAACAAATGTTGGAAAAACAATAGATATGTTGCTAAAATATTATTATTCTAAAAATAACTCATAAGATCACAAGCAGTAATAAATAGAAGTATACATTCATCATTTCTAACTGGAAATTTAATGGAGCCTTGGGAGTAAGTAATCATTACCAAAGGAACACTAATGCAGAATTGACATTCAGTGCTAACAAATTAATTTTGAGGCTAATTGAGAAGGAACTTTGCTTTGAATAACACCACTACGAGGCATGGTTATTGTTATGATTTTTATCATTATGCTGTTTAAGAATGTTCTGAAGCTCTCATTTTATGGGATATAAATATCTTCTTATTTAGGGCAGAATTATACCAAGAAGATTAGGAATAGAAAATGATAAATAGCCCTTGGAATCAGGAGGTCCACGCCTGAAAAGTCTGAATGCCATCAGATTCTAACTTCCAAAAATCCTTTAGGTTCACTTTGGGAGGGTGAAAGGATATACCCTTTCATCACCAAGCTTGCTGGTTCCCCACTTTTTCTCCAGTTTGAGGCTCCACTTGCAGACCCTACTCCTCTCCCACCTCTGACACAACTCTGTCTCCTTTCAAAACCACAGCTCCCATAAAGAGCTTTTAGCCTTAGTGGAGATAAAATAAGAAGATTCCACTATCGTTTACTTTCACCATCTATTATTGTCTCTTCAGATATAGTGCTTTTAAAATAGACAGGCACAACAAACCTTTGTCATTAGAAGACTCACTCTCCTGGGCTCTTCCTTTCCAACATTTGAATGTTAGAAATGATAATATACTAAAGCAAAAGCATTGTGTTGAATTTATCTTGGGTTTCACTCTTTTGCCATTTGAGAATGTGTCATCTTGACAAATGGTAACTGAGCCACTATTGAAAGTTACTATTCTTTCAATACTATTCAGACATAGTTAACTATTTCTTTCCAAACTTTTCATCTCCACAAATGTTATTTCCCATTTGGCAGAGACACTTAGGGAGCTCTGTTTTCACTGATTACTGCTGATGAATCTGAAGTTATCCTGGCCCCAGGCTGGTTGCCAGGGCGCTCCAGAGGTGACTGGAATTCAGTAGCTCTGTATCTCTTTAACACTGACATAAAGGGAACTGTCTTCAGCGGCTTGCTTATTCTGATGCTCTCAAGGGCTTTAGTTCCTTAGCTGTAGGAATCTGGTACCTATTAGTGTTGACACTTCAACAGTTCACTTTAGCTCTATTCTTATCAGCTACCCGTAGCTCTTTTTTTCTGATAGTTTGTCACCATGCAGCTGAGTGCCTGAAACAGAGTACATATTAAATGAATACTGTCTGCATGTTGTGCAGATGTTGTACTGACCATCTGATCAACTGAAGCCTCTACTGGAACCATCGGTGATATACAGGCACATACCCTGGTGCTTAAGTTACCCTTTTAAAGCAAAGAAAGCTGTTTTCTCTAGGTTCATTAGGGGTAGGGTGGAAGTAGTTCTCCTCCACTGCGATGTTCTCAGGTGAAATAGCCAGAGTCACATGACTTTTATGCTTTTGTTATATATTCATTCTGTCCCTAATAGCTAATGGCAGCAAACAATTTTCTGATGGCAAACAGATGCTGAGACTTTTTCAAGGACCAGTGATCTTTGTGCCCTCATGCTGCTCTTCCCTTGAAATAATAGTCATTGTTTTCGTAGGACAGCAATGGTTGTCATATATTCCTAGTTTCCATAGTAAGTCTCAGCTAGCGTCACACTTTATTTACTGGTCTAAACATTCAGCATTTCTTACCATATGATAGGATATTGCCTTTATCTGTTAGAAATTCCTTATATCCAGTGACAAATAAATTATAACCATGTATTTTCTTCTTCAGTTACAAAGTTCCTCATTGAAGACTAGAGAATGTGGATACTCTGTTTTAATCAGTGTGTCATCACTGGTAGAAGTATTGCAATGATCTTTTGGTCTGCTAATGTAATTGCCATGTTTCCCTATCTTCTGACACTTCAAATACAGGGTTATGGACAGTTGAGGTTCTCTTCTTAACATGAACAAGCATGAAATAAATTTAGTGACCAAATTACTGAGTGCTAACTGTCACAGTATTTGAAACATCCAAATGGGCTTCACTAGCCTTCTGTTCTGGCCAATATGCTTTTTCACACACATTTTAATAGTTTATGTTTGAAGCTGTGTTGTTGAATATCATTATTGACTTTTGTTTTTAGTTTTATCAAGCAAATTCCTTCATCCATCCATCCATTCATTCAACTGTCCATTCATCCAACCATCCTTCCATTCATTCTATATACTTGCTACTGCTCTAGGCAATGGAGATAGAAATATAAAAGACATTCATATTTCTATCTATGAGCTCCCATAAGCAAGTAAATAAACAAACAAGTAAATAAACAATTCTAGCACAATGAGGTTTTTCTTCTTTTTTTTCTTTTTGCTAAGAGAGCACATAAGAGGGATGGCAGAGCCAGTTTGAGTGGGTCCAGAAAAGGCTTTCTGAAAGAGCTTATCTTCATTGAGTCATAAAGGATAAGTAAATAAGTTAATCAAGGAGTAGAAAAAGATGTTCAGGCAGAAGGAACGATATCTACAAAGGCTCCAAAATAAGAGTGTAATTTAGGGTGACTGAAGCATATAGCATGAGGAGAGGAAAGAGAGACGGATGATAGGCAGGTCATGAAGGGCCATTATCTTAAGGAGTGTAGAAACATTTTCTTGAATGTCATTGAAGTTATTAAGGTTTTTAAGGGGGAAAGTAACATTGAATTTGCATTTTAGCTTTGGAAAACAAAGTGGAGTGTGACAAAGTGGAGGCAGATAAATAGTTGATTTCTCCATTAAAATAGAAGATTTTAATAGTTGAGGCACGAGATAATGATAACCTGAACTGATGCAATGGTAATAGAGATTGAGAGAAAAGAGTAATTACTCATAGTTGTAACATTACATTTATTTATGTAGTTATTACGTTAATGTCTGTCTCTCTGATTAAATGTAAACTACATGACGAGAAAGATAGGTTTTACTTTTGTCCATTACCATATTTCCTATGCCTAATGCAATGCCAGGAATAGAAGTGCCTAGTAAGTGTATTTGTTGAATGAATGCACTAATGAATGAATTTAAAAAGTGCAACCTATTAATGTAAACTATGCACTGGGCAGACTATTAGGCATTGAGGATACAGAGATAAACAAGTTAGGCAAGATTCCTGTTCTCAAGGACAAGTTTTTAAAATGGGAGAGACAAGTAATAAATAAGAGAATTTGTAATAGTAACTGGTGTTATACAGAAATTAAAATAGAGTTTTTGGAATGTGCCTGGGGTCAGAATGGCTACTTTAGATTGGAGGGTCATCAAAGACCTTTTGCAGCAAGTGACATTTGATTTGAGATTTAAAGGATTAAAAAAAAGAGTCAGCCTCTGCGGGCAGAGAGTTCCAGACAGAAGGAAATGAATGAGGGAAATAGACAGATTTGACAGAACTTGTTGACTGATCAGATGTAGGAGTAAGAAATAGGCCTAAGAAGATTCACAGGATCTAAAAAATGTGATTTATATTAACTGAACTTAGAGATACTGGAAAAAGTACAGATAGTGATATAAATGATGAATTCAATACTGAAACTGTTGACTTTAAGGTACTTGTGATGCATTGAAATACATGGTTGATAATTCACCTCTAAAATATACCTTCTTTCTCAGAACAGAAAAGATATGAACCATGACTCTAAAAGATTATTATAATAATGTTCTCCAGGTGAAACTCCTTAACTGGCAATATCTGTAGTTGACTATATTTGCTGAAAATCTTCCAAATACTTGCAGCTATTCAGGGCCAGTAGACTCTGTTCTGATGATTCAGAATTTTCTGTTTAAGTGGACATTCAAAGGTAACATGACTATTAGTTCTTGATAGGCTTTGGCCAGGACTATTATTTCCAGGCAGAAGTCTGAATATCTGGGGTCTTTTACTGTATCCCTTCCTATAATGATAGGTGAAGATACTGCTTTAATTTTTGATTTTATTATAAAAAGCTTCATTTCTGTTGAAAGAAGCCTGATTCTTTTAAGATCCTACTCATTATTTTTGCCCATCATAATAATCTATATGCCATCTATAAGAACACACTACTAGTTTTCGATGTTCAACCTAGACTTGAGGGTCTGGTTCAGAGTTGTGTAGTTTACTGCAAATATTTTTCAATATGATCTTGGGCCATAGATGGTTCCCTTTATGTTATAAATGAAAAGGGTATGATTAGTCTTCTTTACCAAGGATATTTTTGTGGTTTATTTTGAAAGGTGGTGTGCTGATAACCATCCAAGCTAGATAGTGCTCTTTGTGTACAGACCAAGCCAGAGACTGCCACACTACCCAGACTTACAGCTACCATGGATCTGAAGTATCATCTCAACAGAGAAGACACAATTATAAGTACTTTGACCTGATAAACCTACCGGTTTTTCTGGTACTGTTTTAAAAAGTACCAGAGAGCTACACGGTAGCAACTGATTTTATGAAGTGTGGGCAGGGCCTGACAGGTACTTGTCTCTGAACTGCAAGAACGCCTATGATTTTCAGCTCTGCCCTACACAGACACTGCACGGTACAAGGCAAAAAGCAAAGAGCCTCTGGTTTCAAATTAAGATTCTCGATTAGCTTATTCTGTCATGGCTATTCTAGATGGATACTTCTATGGACAGCTGGATCCCGCCTTCTGTTTCACTTCTATGGCCCAGCTTAACACTTTATTCCTTAGCAGATATCCTTGCTTGGTTTTCTACCTCCTTGGAAGAACTCAACTTTTATCAGACCTGTTTGTGAGGTCATTCCTCTGTGGTCTAATTTATGTAGTTGTTACGTTCTATGTCTCTGTAGGCTGGACCTGTTAAATTGCTTTTCATGTTCAGCAGGACTGAAAATGTGTAGATTGAATCTGTTACTCTTCAGAAGTCGAAGTCCATTAAGAAGTATTTGAGATTCTTTAGTCACCACTACAAGATTTTTCATTAACACTCTCATTTTTCTAAATCAATATGTTGACACAAGGTCATATTAAGTTGTGTCTGCTGAATTGTTTAAGAATACCATTTGCTGAATTCAACTAAAGAATATATCTGTGAATATTATCTAGAAAAATATGAACATTGTTGAAGATGTCGTGGATGAGAATGCAAAAATTCATAAATTGCCAATAGCAATTGAAATAATTAAATGGCAGTCCTTTTCAAATTTTCTATTTGAAAATGCTTTGTATATACATAAAATCAAAATGTAACTTTCATAAATTTATAATGGTAATTATTTCATATATGCTTTTTTATGATAGTTTTAATTTTTACAATAGTATTTATAACATGAGCGTGTTTTCCTTCTCTTCCTTATACTTTTTCACTTACTTCTCTCCTTGACCTCAGCCTCAAGTGATCCAAATATATAACCTATAATTAATTTTTTCTCATATAAACTCTAAGATTTTTTCATTTAATCAAAAGCCTTTAAAATTTGAAGGAAAGTTGGCTAGACAAATATTTAACTTCATTAATGAATAATTTGGGAAGAGATAACACTTTGATAATATTAAATCTTTCCATATAAGAAGTGATCTGTCTTTTCACTTATTCAAATCTTCTTTTATGTCATTCAGTAAGAATTTATAGTTCTATTTCATAAGCATATGCCTTTCTTGTTAAACTTATTTAAAAATATTACATAGGTTTTGTTGCTCTAGAGAATGGAATATTTATTTCAGTTTCTTTCATCAATGCTTTTTTCCTAGAATGAAAAAAACTATTGATATTCATCTACTCATTTTATTTCCAACTATCTTACAAAATACTCTTATTCATTTTAGTATGTATTAGTCCTCAGATCTGCTAAGTGTACATAGTATGGCCATACGGTTAGCAGACTATAACTGTCACTTATCATTATTTCTACTCAGATTTATAAGTAAGACAGATCTGTCTCTGAATCTCTAATTCACCTTTAAGGGTTGTACAACATTGGCCTAGTTGCTCAGTCTCCTTGTCTTAAGTTCCTCATCTTCAAAATGGGAACTGATAATAGTACCTATATTATAATGATATGATGTGAATTTAAAATGTTAATACATATAAAGTACTTTAGTGTCTGGCAGGTATAAAGCACTGAAAAATGATGAGATGAAGAGATTCTCCAAATAACATGGAAAAAAATGATTCAAACCAAAAATACAATGCCAACTGACTCTTTAGGAAAACAGAATTCAAAAAAGAATGTGTGTTTCATCTAGTAGTAAACTTTTTGAAGTTTAAAAAGCAACAAATAAAAACAAAAACCATGATGAGAGTATTGATGTGTGCATAAACAAAGAAAAATACAATAGGAATAGAATGGTAAATTAAATTTTGTGAATTTTGGAAACCACTAGAAAAAAAAGAGAATTGAGCTCATAAATTGGTTGTAGTAGAAATGGATATATTCAATGTAATTCACATGACTTAGTTCAATTTAATTTACTAATACAAAAGATTAATATAATTTTTCCAAATATTAACACACATTATTAAAACCTAAACTAATTAATTTGAGTAGGTTCTCTAGGAAAGTTTTCTTGTTGGTTTTAAAATGGGTCAAAATGAACATATTGTACTGTCATTTAAAGAAACTTTTTTCACTATTTTGAATTCTTTCTTTCTTACTCAACTTTGTTAGCTCTTAACAAAAGCATTATACTTAAAGAAAGGTAGACAAAGAGTGACGTTTAAATTTTTACAATTTAGCTAAGAAAAGCTTCTCTAAAAGTGATTACTTTACACTTGTCAAAAGAAATGGACTTAAATATATATCAGAATCCATTAATGCTAATTGCCATCAGAGCAAAATAAAAGGGAATAAAATCTCTTGGATCAACTAATAATAAAAACCTTTACTACTTGACATAGGAAGACAGAATATTCAGGTTAGCTATCTGTCAATAGTATATTGGATTTTGGGATCATAAATAAATGTAATAGGTAAAAAAGTATAAAGTAAGCCTACTATATAGCTGTGTGATACCAAACTAATGTGGTAGAAAAGTTGTTGAATAAACTTCACGAATCATGATGCATGTACTTACTGACTGCAAACTGAGACATATTTAAATTAGTCTTCATTCTACTTGCTGAAAAAGATCAACTCTCAATTCTAATGCATTTCTTAGTATAATCCTCATACACACAGATGATATCCAGATTGAGTCACACTCAGCAAAAATACTGCAATATTATGAGTTGTATATGAAGCAGTAGATTTGGGCTCTAGATCAATGCAAATGTTTTTGGGAGGAGGAAGCAGGAGAATTTATTTTTGTTGATGAATAGTGACATTCATTTCCTGATCAGTTACCTGGGTTAAGAGTGAAATTTATTGTATTGCTATCAATTGCTCCTTTCAGATCTGTCAATATTTGCTTTATGTACATAGGTGTTTTGATGTTGAATGCATATATATTTGCGATTGTTACATCTTCTTGTTGAATTGACCCTTTTATCATTATGTAATGACCTGCTTTGTCTCTAGGGACAAGATGCTAGGCATTGAGGAGGTTACCAAGATAAATAAAAGGATGTAAAGGACCATTCCTTGAGAACTAGAGGTCAGGTAACTCAGGAAATGCAAAATGAGCACTAGCACCATGGGCATTTTAGAGCAGATATCTTATGACTCATAATTTAGTGGAGAGGAAGAGTTGATTCTGATATAAATATTTCCACTTCCTGAGCAGTGTCATCTGGATTCCACTATGCAACTGCCACTGTGAAGTAAAGCAGGCAAAGCAAGGTCAATAATGGCAAACTTTGAATCCAAAGGTCCTGCCAAAATTCCCAACTCAAAGGATGAAAGGATAAAGAGAAACAAGAAAGGAAAAAGAGAGACTTTCTAGTATGCTAATATTGGTGTAGCCTGAAAGGCCCCTTTCTCTCTGGATTTATTTTTATCTTAAGCAAGGACTACTATACTATTGAGCACCTCTGAGAAGTTTCTCTTGGCTTCTTTTTTGCTCTTTCCCTCTGCAAACTTAACAACCCCTTCCACTGATCATGCATCAACCATGTACAGACACTATTGGGTATAATACATATATCATGTTACATATAATGCCTAAATACATGATACATATTAGAAAGGCTAAATGCCCTGCTCTAAGGTATGAAAGTACTAAGAAGTGAAAAAGATTTGGAATCATGTTTGCCCCACTCTAAAGTCCAAGTCCCCTCCACTTGGCCATGATGTTTCTGCTAAAGGCAGGGAACCAAAGGCTAAGTTAAGGAAAATGAATCCAGATTTTATTTTGTAAACTTAAAAAAATCACCAATAGAACTGTCGATTTTTTAAAATGCTGGCATATTTCTGAAATTTGTATTAGAATTTAGTATTTTTTATTTTGCTATTAAACTGTTGGAACAGCTCATCTAATAGCTGTTTTCCCCCCCAAAGGAATATTCATTTTTACTACATAATTTTTAAGTAATAACTTCATTCTATATGAGAGTATAAAGATATCTGGATTCCTATTGCATCAGGTTACCCTAAGTAAGTTGGTTTAAAAATAGTTTATGATTACCAAAAGAATTCATATTCCTGCTTCTCTCTTTCTCTCTCTCTCTCTCTCTCTCTCTCTCTCTCTTTAAATTTAGACACAGGGTCTTGCTCTTTGACCAGGCTGGAGTGCAGTGGTACAATCTTGGCTCATTGCAGCCTTGATCTCCTGGGCTGAAGCCATCCTCCTGCCTCCACCTCCCAAGTAGTTAGGACCCACAGGCACACATCACAAGGCTTGGCAAAGTTTTAAATTTATTTTTTGTAGAGATGGGATCTTACTATGTGGTCCAGGCTAGTCTCAAACTCCTGGCCTCAAGTGATCTTCCCCCCTCAGCCTCCCAAAGCGCTGGGATTATAGACCAACCCCTGTACCTGGTCCCATGTTCCTGTTTCATCTTATTTGTTCAGTAATAAAAGGGTGAAGAATCAGTGTGCATTTCTGTTTGAAACTACAGATGGAAAAATATGACAAAAAACAATAAAAGAAATTTTAGAGAAATTAATTATCCTTGTTTCAATTATATTCAAGGATCTCAACTGAAAAACAGGGCACAGTTATGAACTATGCTGATTTACTTATTTAATGCTGATTCTGTGGATAAACTGGGACTAACAAACATAATCAGAATTTAATGGGACTCTATCATCTATTCAAAACTTTATCAATGAAATATCTGCCAGGCTTTATACAAGGTAGTAAATTTTACTTATGAACCAATATTGAATGCTAATCATTATATTTAATATAAACAACTACAAAATATTTATGTAAGTGACTGAATTACAACTGAAGCAAGGATTTCAGATTTCTCATTGTTATTATAAAAAGAAAAAGCAATCCACTTCCCTAAGGCAGCTGAATTCATATTTCTTATCCATTTTCTCCTACAATTTGTTGAGTTTAGTTCTGCCTTCATCTTGGATTAGACTCTTTCAACATGTTTCTTGCTGTAACAGTCTAAAACTTATTTCAAATGCAAAATTTTCTATCAAAAATTATTTAAAATTATTTAAGAGGAACAAAGGAGCTGGGTGTGGTGGCTCATGCCTGTAATCCCAGCACTTTGGGAGGCCGAGGCTGGCAGATCATGAGGTTAGGAGTTCAAGACCAGTCTGGCCAACATAGTGAAACCCCGTTTCTACTAAAATTACAAAAATTAGCTGGGTGTGGTGGCATATGCCTGTAGTCCCAGGTACTCAAGAGGCTGAGGTGGGAGAATTGCTTGAACCTGGGAGGCAGAGGTTGCAGTGAGCTGAGACCATGCCATTGTACTCTAGCTTGGGTGACACAGTGAGACTCTGTCTCAAAACAAAAAAAAAAAAAGAAAGAAAAGAGGAACAAATGGAAGGTACTAATTTCTTACTAAGAACTCAAGTAGAGGCTGGGCTTGGTGGTCTGTAATCCTAGCACTTTGGGAGGCCGAGGTGGATTGATCACAAGGTCAAGAGATCAAGACCATTCTGGCCAATATGGTAAAACACTGTCTCTACTAAAAATATAAAGATTAGCTGCGGTGTTAGAGAATGTGGCTGTAGTCTCAGCTACTAGGGAGGCTGAGGAAGGAGAATCACTTGAACCTGAGAAGTGGAGGTTGCAGTGAGCCGAGATTGTGCAACTGCACTTCAGCCTGGCGACAGAGCAAGACTTCGTCTCAAAACAAAACAAAATAAAACAAAAAAGCACTCAAGTAGAATAGAATTCCAGTAAAATATGGTTTATTTTATAATTTTAGATAGATTACAAATCAAATAATCATTCCTTCAAACAGTGGAACACAGTAGTTATCATTTATTAGTTTTTTTTCTCAGAATATCAGGCCTTATAAAGAGGATTCACAGTAGCTACATTTGAGCATCAGGGATGATTTAATGATTTTGTATACATTTTGAGGCATGATGCATTTAGTAAGCTACAGAAGCTTTGGTAAAAGCTATCTTTAGAAATTATAATTGCATTATAGACATTTTGATACAAAGTGTTTTACACAGTTTGCTCACTAGGCAACAACATTTGGCAATCTAAAAAAGCCATATTGCCTCGCAATACACTGTACCTTCTTCGTCGTTTCTTTCTTTAGAACACATTTTCATTTTACATAATGTTATGGAAATTCATTCCATCTAAAATGTACTATAACAAATTTTCCTATAAAAAACATCATCTAATAATATGCCCAAAGTTGATATTTATTTTTCAATTAAAATTGATAATACGTTCAATTAACTAACTTAAGAAAGCAAATAAAGTCCATGTATAATTGAAAAGTGTCAGTTTAAGCCATGTTATTACATTTCCAACATTTTTTAAAAAGCAAAAGATACTAAAACAATTTGACATCTGTAATGAACTCTTGCTCAGGCTAATGATGAATGTAATGGCTATAGGTATGCAAGTGAAATGGGAAGAAAGATGAACAATGAACATTATACTTGCGTTATTAATTTTCCAACAATCAAGAGCCAGCTGTTGTATAAGAAAACATTACAAAGCTTAACTTCCTATTCATTTCTGTTCCTTCAAATCAATCAAGTATTCACAGGATTTCATCAAGTCCTTGGCATTAGTCTAGGTACTGAAGCACTTCTTTCCATACTACATTGTAAATGTTCTGTGCAAGCCTTCCTTATGCCCCACATTGTTGCCAAAATAAAGATGAATAAATAAGATATATGTAGTTCTTCCCTTTACAAGTTTACAGTCTTGGGGATACACTCATAGACAACAAATTCAACATAATGTGAAAAATGCTCCCATGGAGAAATGTACAAAAGGCAACATAACAAAGAGAAAAGCATCATTAAGTTTGCCTGAGGTGTCATGAGACACTTTATAGAGAGAGCAGCATTTGGATTGCACTTTAAAGACTTATGGCCTATCAAAAAGGAGAGAAAGACAAATAAAAAAGGAGAGAAAGACAAATAAAACATTTCTTCCTGACCCTTTCCTATCCTCACATCTATCTCCCATCTTAAGTATGTAGTTCTAGATCCCAGTCACTGTCCCATAAACAACCTATGTTTCCTTGTCCTCCCCCTCCTCCTCCATGTGGCTCACTGGGCAAACTCCAGTTGCCTGGCTTGTCTCCTTCTATGCCTGAGAAGTATCTGACTTTCTGAAGACTAACTTTTCTGACTGGATTTTCTTCAAATGCATAGCTTTCAACCTCACATAGATGGTCAACACTGCCAGAAGATTCTAGGACAGCACCCTAGTCCATTAACGTTCCCACTCTCTTTCATGCTTTCTCTCATCTCCTCAAATCTCTAATATTTTCTACTTGTGCTCAGGTGATGACTCTTCATGCTTTATAGGGAACATAAAAGAAATTAGTTGAGAACATTTTTATCTCCAGGCCACTGATGTTTCCATGTTAGAAGAGTCCCTGCTTCTGCAAACACCTCCTCCATTTGTGAGCTACGGCCCATTCTCTCACCTCTTCAAGCATTTCTTCTGGTAATTATTTTCCTTTTCTTCTGCATCCTTAATTCCTTTCTTTCTACTGGGTCATTTCCATCAGCTTGCATGTATGCTCCACTATAATCTATCCTTAAAAAGTGCTTTTCATGGCATGATGTCCCTGTCTAGTTACTGACATCTCTGCACTGCTGATCTTGCAGTTAAAATGGAAGAAATTGTGCTTGTTGTCGCTTTTTGCTAATCCCTGTTTGGTCCTCAACTACTCTAATAAGGCTGCACATAATGCACTACTAAAATAGCTCTTATCAAACTCCTCTCAATGACCTATATCTTGCTAATGCCAGTGCTTAGTTTTTCTTTTCCTGTCTTAATTGACATCTCAGTAACATTTGGTACAATTGACTCCTCCCTCCCACATTTTTCCTAGACTTCTGTGGCACTACCTGCAGTTGGTTTTCTTCTTAACTCTGGCTGTTCATTCTCATAATCTTTTATAGGCTCCTTTTCCATGCCCAAATTAAATGCTCCAAGCTCAATTCGGGCTCCTCATCTCTTCTCTGTTTGTGTTCTCTCCATTGATCACTTCAAAGAGTTTCATAATTTTAAATATAATCCATACACTGAGGACTCTTAAATTTATATCTCTATCTCCCTGAGCAGATGATTTATGTATCCAGCTACCAACAGTTGATTGTCTAATAGATATCTCAAACCTTCCATTGCCAATATCATATTCTCAATTCCCCTCATATACTACTCTTCAAACTTTCTCTATATTAGGAAATTGTGTCACCATACATCCAATTAGTTAAACCCATACTTTGAAAATGTGCCTTGATTCCTACTTTTTACTTCCACCATATATTCTGTCCATCAGCAAGAACCTACCTCTAAAATGGATCGCAAATCTTCCCACTCACTGTTCCCATAACTACAATCTTAGACAAAGTCACCAACATTACTCACCTTCACTATTGCAATCATCTCCTGATTGGTGTCCCTTTTTCAGTTGCCTCCCTAAAATCTCTTTTCTGTAGAGAAGTCAGACTGTTTTTTGTAAAAGCTTACATCAAATCACATGTCTCCTTTGCTCAAAGTCTCCATGGCTTCCCATTAGAATACAATCAGAATTCTAATTTCCCAGTATGGCTCACAAGGCACTTCATAATTGTACCCCACTGTCCTTTCATATTCCTTCACCTTGCACTGAGCATGTTCAACAACTTTGGTCTTGTGCTCCTTAGACGTCTCAAGCTTGCTGCCATCACAAGTTTTGTACACCTACTTTTCTTTTTTTCTTTGGTTGTTGTTTTTGCTTTTTTTCTTTCTTTACAACTTCATCATTCTCAGCACTCAAATCTAGCTGCAAACTGGACCTCGTCATAAAGGTTTTCCTGGACCAGCCTAGCCAAAACAACAACAAAAAAACCAATCCCTCCAATCATTCGACCTCACCATGAACTCTCAAAACGCCAACTCTCTCTATAACATCATCCTGTGTTCTTCATAGCAGTTACCAATCCTATTCATTTATTTGTTTATATTTTATTATCTGTCTCCTTTCACCACACTTGAAAGTCATTGTGATGCAGGATCGGCTGTGAGAAACAGACCTCTCGGACACTGAACTAAGAAGGAAGAGGTTTTTATTATTACAGCCCGGAGGGAAGCTTTATGTTTTGCCTAAACAGCCAAGCTTCCCTAACAAAGAGAAGCTCTGCCTTTATATAGGCTTACACTCTAGATATTACATGTGAAAAGATCTTAGGTTTACAGCCTTAGAAATTACAAGTGAAAGAGTCTTGGATTTACAGTTTTGGAAATTACATGTGAAAGGGTTCTGGTATCCGGATGGAGGAGTGGGGTGGGGGTTTGATCTTGTTTAAGGAAAAACAATGTGTTCTGGAGAGATTCCCCCACACCATGCCTGCTATCTATAGGAAGATGATTTGGGAGGCGCCAGTTGGACAGTCTTTACTTCTGTTGAAATGCAGTGTGGAGGTCCAGGGGAAGGTGATCCTAGATGCCTGGGTCTCCTTCCTCATCACCCACTTTAAGACCCTCACCATTTTATAACTAGTGAGAGGTCTCACTTTCATTCTCATTTTCCAGATCCTCTGAAGAAACTGATTGATAATGACAGATATAAAACATTTGTGATGTGGTTCTGCCGGTCTATTACAGCAGTAAAGGATTTCTTAGCCATTTAGAAGAACAAGGGGGGAAAACAGGGGAGTAGTAAACAAATACCCACTACTGTTATCACACCTATCATGAGGGTTTTTAATATTCCAAAGGCTGAGGACCAACCTTTAAACAAGAACTCAGGGTTGAATTTATGCCATACCTGCACAGGCACATGTGCTAATTTGGTTATATTCTTAACTGCATGACCCTGGTTGTTTATGTGTAGGCAGCAGTTGGTTAGTTTGAATTTTTTACAGACTTCTCCTTTAGCTGCCAGCAAATAATCTAAGGCCAACAAGTTCTGATAAATGGCATTTCTCATTTGAGTTTCTTGTCTGACCAAAATGAACAGAGCTTTGCCCATTTTATTAACGAGTATTTCCAAGGCAGCCTGCAACTGGATGATCTGATTAAGCGTATAGATAGGAGTCTGGTTTCCCCATGAACCATTCTCTGTCCCTGTGGCCGGCCTATAGTACTTAATAATTCTTTCCAGTGGCCACTTATTATTTTCCCATTTACCTATCTTTAGACTTCTTTCCTCCCGGGTGGAGTAGACTGGATGTCCTAACAGCTCACCTGTCTTAACAGATTATAGGAAAAAAGAAGGCTTAATGATGCCTATGACACAGCTACCTGTCCATCTTTCAGGCAGCTGTACGTGTGCTTTATGTCAACATATCCAGTACAACCCAGAGGGGCTGCCCAGTCTCTCCGGTACCCAGGATGATTCCAAGCATCCTGTAATTTTGGAAATTTTAGGAGGGGGTTCTTTTCTGTAGAGTTTGAGCTTTACCAGGTTATAGTGCACACTGTTTTATTATACAGTCACTGACCTAAGCAGCTAAGCTTCCCTACTGGAACAGTGAAGGCTGTTCCTTCTTTGGCCAAACAGTATTGTCCAATAATTGAAACCTTTAAAACCAGAAAGTATTGATTTAAACCCTTTGAACTGAGGTCAGTTCAGGGATAGGGTTAGAGGGTAATAACTCACGGGCTTCGCATGGCCACCTGTCACCCATAGTCATCCCTCCACATACACAGCAAGAAGTGACATTGAGGGAATGGGCCATATTTTTAGCAAATCGGAGGAACAAGTTCTTTGTCTTTTTTGGAAGTTCTGGCACTGGCTTATTTAATATACCATAAAAGTGCTGGTACACTGGCCGGGCTGAGTGTTTTTGGATTTTTCCCTGAATTTGGATACTGACTCTGGGGTCAAGCCCTTTCCCATTACTTTCTAGCATTACACTCTCCCATTTTTCTCATTTAGGGTCTTGGGGGTTTGTGATTATTAATTCTACTGGGTTACAATGTCCTGAGACACAAGGGACATTACTCCCTGGAATGGTGTCTCTCCCTTTTACAAGATGAACAGGATTATTTGTATTATTTTTCCAAGTGACCCAGATGATGCATGACCCAAAGATGCAATTACTGCACCAATGGGTTCTCTGACAGATATACTTATGCTCTTTTGCATAACTTTGTTCCCCTCTGAGGGAACCATAGCCCACCCCTCCATTGGAATGATAGTCATTGATGGCTGCACAGGCATCAGTTGAACAGTAGAAAATTTTTATATCCTCTGGCACCTAGAATACTGTCTGACACATATTAGGTACATGACCAATTAAAGTTATTTTTAACTGACTTGTTCATTATATAAAGTGAGCACCTATCAGTATGTCTTCAGAGGCACAAACTTGCAAGTCATATTTAGGGAATTAAGTAGAGAATGGTAGGAGGGAAGGTTGGGGTCAGATTGCGAAGAGCCTGGGATGTCATGTTTTGGGGCTTAGATATGATTGTATAAATAACAGGAAGCCAAAGATTTTTCATTTTACATTCTCTCTTAAGTAAAGCTTTTAGGTCTTCTTTTTATAAAATGAAAGTACATATTTTAAAATGTGTTTTATATTTTACAATGTATATCCATTTTGATGGAAGTAATAATTTAAAAGATACTCTTTAAGATTACATTTAGTATAAGAAGTGCTGTTCCATTTTCTTTTGAAAATTCTGTGAAACATTTAAGCAAAATGAAGTTTTTGCTTTTAGAAATATGTTTAATTAAGATGTATTTCAGTATAATCCAGAGCCAATAGATAGCCTTAATAACATTTTACTGTAATTAAAATAAAAAATAATTCATTTATCTACAGTGCCACTGAACATTTCCTAAATAGAGAATGTTGTCCTCATTTTTTAACCAGTTCATATGGCATAAGATATTCTATCCCATCTTTTTAGAATAAACATAAATGTAAACAGCTAATGCTTGATAAGAGTGACAGCTTTTTAATCCAATTAGTTTTATTTCTAATCTTTCTTATAAAATTATAGTGCATTTATTTTATAACTAGAAAAGATAGCTGTTAAGTAGTAAATGTGAACAGGAGTCCTATTAAAGTTACAGGAAAAGTTTAAGTTTAAAACAAAAGGAATAGAAATGCAATGTGGTTAGGTAAAGGCTTGGGGTATATACAATATAAACAGTATAAAACTAAACACAGTGGAAAAAGTAGTTTGGAAAGAAAATGATAATTTTTAAAAATCCTTGAAAGGACAAACTAAAATCTCATATTACCAAAAGGAGATACAAAATGTGCATCTAAAGAAATTAATACCAAGAAGTTAATTTCTTATGTGAATTTTTATTTTTAATATTGCTCAGACACTTATCTTAAATGTCACAGAAACTGTGGCAAACTATAGCAATTTAGAAATATTCCCCCTTGCATCTGTTCGACAGAAAAGCAAGCTTTTTAAAGATGTATTTTGCATATTGAAAGACCTGAAATAACCCTGACTTGAATACAGAGGAGAGAGGAGACCTGAAGAAAGCAGAAAATCTATGGAGAGTTAGATCCATTTCAGCTGTTTTAATGTGCCTTATTGAACTAACTATCAATAATGGGGTAGTTTGTTGTTTTCTCATGAAGAGTCCTTTTTAAAAGTAAAAATCAAAGCATGGGTGGCAGGAAAATCTTTCAAGATACTGTAATAAAATATATCTGGTGAAATTCAGAGTTATTTTTAATTTTTTTGCACCTACCAAAATATCATAGAAGAGAACTTGGTGAAAATCAATCCCTCAATACCTGTTATGTGTCCACTGTTGCAGAGACTGTGCCATTCCAAAATCTGCAGTCGGGTAGGGAAAGAGCACAGCTTTGCAGGTGCTTATTTGACAGTTGAACTATGGAGTTAAAGCTTTAGATAATATATTCAAGATAACAACAACAACAAAAAACCATCACTGAATTAAGCTTATTATATTTCTGAGTAAAACTATAATTAGATCCAAGTTCCCATGGAAACTTTGCCTTGCAAAAACTCAAGAAGAATTTCTAAGCTACCACTCTGAATGCCAAATCTGTGGCTAATTTCATGGTGAAAGTGGTAGGAAAGTTAAGAGATAATTTGAAGTTTTTCAGACAGAAAAAGGGAATGTCTCAAGAAAGATGCTTAGAGATATAAAGGTGCATTGTATATTGGATGTAGCAGAAACCCCATGAGATGGTGAAAGTGTTGGGAAGCAATAAAGCCAGAAATGTTGACTCCAAGCTATGATGGTTCTTGACATTTTGTCTTCTGAAAGCTGTGAGCAGTCATTCTGAGCTTTCAAACTGACATGTGCCTTGGTATGTTTTAATAAGAAAGCTCTGACAACAATAAGGAAGATGTATTCCAAGGACAGAGAAGAAAGAGGAATTGTTCAAGGCACAGGCAAGCGTTATTAAGAAGCTCAAGTAGGGTATGAACATGGGAAGGGAAGAGTGCTTAGATGTGACATAAATTGATGGCTGATGATTTGGGGCTAGTAGGAGAGGAAAATAAGATGGAAATGTCTACTTTCTGTGATTCTACGGGTAGTGCTGTCATTAGGCAGTGTATAGTAAAATATAGGTTTTTAAAAAAATTTGGTTTAACCAAGTTTGGTTTTGTTATGGATGGTGGGTGGAAAAGAGCAATGAGGATGATTTCCATTTTGACATGCGGTGAATATTCCATTTGAAATTGGGTATTGGAATATGGAATTGGAATTCAGGTAAAAAGTTCAGGTTGGAGATAAATGTTTGCAGCTCATCAGCACAGAGGTAATGCCCGAGACCACAGCAGTGTATCTGTCAACTAGGTTGTTTGTGTATTTTCTGGCCTGAGACACTGCGATAAAAGTCAATATTAGTATGACGTTTCAGAATGTTCATTTAGTAAAGATACGACATTTATTTACAGACCATAAAGGATATAACAAAAATCTACAATAATGAATTTATAAAATACATGAAGATACAAACAATGGATTTATGCTTTTGCTAATCCTTGTTGAGTGTTAATTTCTATCATGTGTTTTAGTTGCTAAATTCAATATTTGCTAAAGAAGCTACAAATTTTAAAAGCAGAAAATCTTTAAGAATTAATAACTAGATCATTTAGCTAAACATTTTATGTATTTTTTATTGACGATGACAGAAAATGAGTTGTATAGTTTTCATTACAGTACTGCTGGCAAAGTAAGAAAGGCACATTAGCATCACACATTATTTTTAGGAATTTATTATAAAAAACTAAAAATAACATTATTTTATTTATAATAAGATACTTTTATGAGATGAAATGAAAAATATCTAGCACTCATGTCAATCATTTCTTGCATACACCCAAATTTTCTAGGTGCCAGTGTATACTAAATTTATCTAAAATGTTTCCTGGGTTTAAATGATAATAAGCCTTATTTTCATCAACTCTTACCCAAAATACATTTCCCAGCCTAAAAGAGGTAATGATATCCAGCACTCTTTACAAATAAGGACATTAAGATTCAGAGAAGGTAAATAACTCATAAACAAGCAAAAAGGGCCTTTTGAGTGCAGAGTATATTCCCACTCAACTACTTTATAGCTCTTCTCAGCAAAACAGAATAAGAGTGTGGGCTAACTGTTCCGCTAGAGACTAAGCCTCCGAGATCTCATAAAACTGAAACTGGGTGCTTTCAGCCTCACTGTTACAGCAGGCAATCTTCATCTTTTGGTAAACTAATCATCAGGGATCAGAGTAGCTATTGTTTGAAGTTCTGAAAAGAGAAATTTGAATACCATGGTGTTACTTGGCCATTGCGACCTGCTCCAAGCTCCTCCTGTTCTTCACATATCCTTAGCTAACCATAATATTATCATTCTTAATTTCATGCTGAGAGTATAAGTTTAAAAAGAAATACAATTAGTTCATAAGGCAGATCTAAGTCTTTCTTTTGTGAATCTATGAAAAGCAGATGTTTGATATTTTATAAGTGACTCTAATAATTACTTTGTTATAATGCATTATAATTCATAGAATACTTTTAAATATAGAATGTCATAACTGTCCACTTATTTCATTTGAATTGAAAATATAGCACCAAGTGAGAAGAAGTAAGGAAAATATCTGTTTCTATGTACAGTTATCTAAAAGCAGAGGGCACTAATGTGGTTTCCCGTGGTTAGCAAGCTTGTCAAAGTCGGGATTTTGAAAAAGACAGTCCTGAAGAGGATGATACCATGGGTTTAGCAAAAACACTGTGCCCTGTAAATTGACATAAATTGGTAAAAGCATAAGGTAATATGATTACACAATCACACAGCATCCAATTATGTATTACAGTTATAAAATAGAATTACAAATACAGAGTTAATAGAAACATCAAAAAGGCATTTTGTATGCTGTGCCTGACAACGGAATTTTCATTACAATGGCACTAAGGAACATTTTGATGTATTTCATTAAGATAGCTAGTAGGGTAGCATAATGCCAAGTGAGATAAATTCATTAATAGGTCACTGAAATGAGAATGGAAACATGACTCAGTCACACCTGTCCAGTTTAGAATACATATTAATCTATGAGTTTCTTCATTATTTTGATAATGATAACTGGTATTAAACCAGATAACAAAGAAAGGAAGAATTTTTAAAAAAGAAAACATGGCAAATCTATATTTCAGATAAGCCTACCTATGGAGTAATCAGATCAAAAAAGAATAAGTGAACTTATATAAGAAATAAAAACATGGTATTTCAAAATGAATAGTTTAGAAATTTGCATTGTAATTACAAATATATAGCACTTATTGTCATTTAGGTTAGGAAAAAAATACACAATGCATATATTACTCAATACATAGAACCTTACTTCTAAAATGCTGATTTTTATAAATATTTAAGCATTTTATTTGTTTATTTATTTGAGAGAGGGTGTCACTTTGTTACCGAGGCTGGAGTGCAGTAGATGATTAGAGCTCACTGCAATCTCAACCACCTTGGCTCAGGTGATCCTCCCACCTCAGGCCCTTTGTAGCTGGGACTACAGGCACACACCACCAATCCCAGCTAATTTTTAAAATTTTTGTAATGACAAGTCCTCGCTATGTTGCCTAGGCTAGTTTCAAACTCCTGGGTTCAAGAGATTCTCTTGCCTTGGCCTCCCAAAATGCTGGAAATATAGGCATGAACCACCATGCATGGCGTTAGCATTTTAGTATGTAAGCGCAAATTCATCCCTTTATCTGTATATTGACAAATATTTCATACAGTTAATAATTTTATCTGTGTTAATAGTGCTTTTATCTTTATTTTCAAAGAATTTATCTTTGAAAATATATTTCTAAAATATATTTTTATGTTCCCTTTGTTATATTGGAAGATAGTACAGCTCTTACGGAAAACAGTATGATAAGACAGTGAATAGTTCCCTAAAAAAATTTAAAATAGGACTACCATATGATCCAGCCATCCCATTTCTAAATGTATGTCTAAGAGAACTGAAATCGGGATCTTGAAGAGATGTCTGCACTCCCATGTCCAATGCATCATTATTCACAACAGCCAAGATATGGAATCAACCTAAACGTCTAAAAACAGATGAATGAATAAAGAAAATGTGGTATGTATATACAGAGTGGAATATTATTCCACCTTAGAAAAGAAGGAAATCCTGCCATATGTGATAACATGAGTGAACCTGCTAAGTGACATAGGCTAGTCACAGAAGGACAAATACTGCATGTTCCACTTACACAAGGTATCTAAAATGGTCAGACTCACAGAAACAGCATCAAATGATGGCTGCTGGGGGCTGAGGGGAGGAGGGAATGGGGAGTTGTTCAATTGGTATAAAGTTTCAGTTATACAAGATGAGCAAGTTCCAGACATCTGCTATACAACATTGTGCCTGTGGTTAAGAATACTGTATTGTATGCTTAAAAGTTTCTTAAGAGGGTAGCTCTCATGTTAAGTAGTCAAGTAGTCTTAACACAGTAAAATAAATAAATAAATAAATAAATAAAATTGCAGAACACAATACAAAACAAAGTGACTTTTTTTGTTGAAACAGTCATAAAATTACAAAAAAGTTTAAAAACTAAAAATCATGTTTTTTCTGAATTACTTGAGAGTAAACCACCAGTCTGATGTCCCACTGCTCCCAAATACTTTGGTTAGTATTTCCTACACACAAATATTCCACACAACCAAAATACAACCATCCAAATCAGAAAACTAATAGTGATACATTGTTACCATCTAATCTTCAAACTCAAATTTTGTCAGTTGTCTCAAAAATGTCCTTGATAGCAAAAGGACCAGTTCAGAATGACATTACATTTAGTCTCTTTAGTTTGCTTGAATCTGTAATAGTCCCTTAGTCTTTTTTGACTTTCATGATCTAATATCTTTCCTTAACAGTGTGCAGCTGTCAAGGTAGCTCTGGCCTTAATTTACATATATAATTTAAAGTGAATCTTTTTGGAAGGGTATGTCCAGTTAGAGT
Organism: Cheracebus regulus; assembly: GCA_963574635.1. NCBI lineage: Eukaryota > Metazoa > Chordata > Mammalia > Primates > Pitheciidae > Cheracebus > Cheracebus regulus. The sequence continues at coordinate 41,779 of CAUYQU010044571.1, forward strand.
ATAATGTATTGGGATCTTCTGAAAGTATATTTATGTTGTGTATCTGTCCTTAGGTGTTCACAAAGGGAATACTACAGAGTTCCAGAACCTTTGTTTTCAGGGGCAAAATCATGTAATAAAAGCAATGATGCCTAAGGGATAAAATCATATAAATAATGGATACACCATTTACTAGCTATCTAGCATATATAGTTTAGTAGTTTAAAAGTATCATTTATGTTTGTACTTGGGAAAATTTTCTCTTAAATAATTTCTTAATAATTTCTTCTATGGGAAATTAAAAAACTTCACAGATGATAATGAAATCTACTCTTATGAGCAACCCAAAATAAAATTTACTCTATAAAATTTTATCTTCTTAAAAAAAATCTTCTTCAATGAACATACTAGAAATAGTTACATGACTAAAATTATCCATTTGACAAATTTGATCCCTAAAATTGGGAGGGCCCTCTTTTTAGTGCTCTACATTAGTTTTTTTTTTTTTTTTTTTTGAGATGAAGTATTGTTCTGTTGCCCAGGCTAGAGTGCAGTGGCGTGATCTTGGCTCAATGCAACCTCTGCCTCCCAGGTTCAAGTGATTCACCTGCCTCAGCCTCCTGAGTAGCTGGGGTTACAGGCGCATGCCATCATGCCTGGCTAATTTTTATATTTTCAGTAGAGACAGGATTTCACCATGTTGGACAGGCTGGTCTCAAACTCCTGATCTCAAGTGATGTGCCTGCCTTAGTCTCCCAAAGTGCTGGGATTAAAGATGTGAGCCATTGCTCCTGGCCAATACTAGCTATTTTGATTTTGCTTATTTTACATAAAAAAGCCAAATATTCTATGTCTAGGTGAAAATAAGAATGTGTATATTCACAATAGGCTATTAGTACACTGAAAATAGATACAGCTTGAATTTTGGATTGATACTTTTCTATATTCCACAGCTATTTTTCAGATTCTCAGAAGGGTCAATGACCCAAAAGATATTGTCACTACTTCAGATTTATCTTTCTACTTTGAACTTCTACCAACAAATCTTAGCATTTCTCATCTACCAAATCCATCCACTTTCCCAATTTTGAATATGTTCGTCAGGTTTTACTGTATTTATTGATATTGCCCCAGTAATTCTGTTGGAGTATACTTGAAACATTCCTCTTAGTCAGTGTTTATGACAGCAAAGTGAGGTATCATGCTTCATGCCTTGTGCATCAAGAGACATGAATATTCATGTTACCTTAATTTATGTTTCCTTTTCTTCATATTACTTCATAGTTTCATAATTAACACATGCATTTACATAATATATTTTAGCTCTGGTTGAAGCAAAGTTAGTCATGGCCTTAATAAATTATTAATGAATGAGGCCTTATTTTAACTTTAGGGTATTGGAAAAATTTTCCCACACATATGGAGCAGTTTTATTTAAAGTTAAAACCCACCATTATTACCAGCCATTTATATGATGTTACATTACTTCTGTGGAAAACAGTTCTAAATCTCATTTAAAAAAATTGTTCTTACTCCTTCATTTTTATCTTGATATATATTTTGTTTCTTGATGAAATGTGACACATTTTAATAAAAAGTAAATAAGTTATACTATTTTTATATTTTATTTAGTTGTTATAAATATTATTTTTCTTAATTTGAAGTTATTTTTCTCCCTGTCATGTCTGAACTATTATGCCTAAATTGAAACCATCTAGAGAGAGAAAATGTGTGTAGGTTTATAAGATCCAAGTCTGGGCTATCAGTTATTGAGAAAGCCCAATCATTTGTCCTTGTCTGACTTCATGCTGTTCTCCAAAGACTAATCTGATTATAATGTTTGGCTTCCCATATAATTTTCTGTGGAGAAAAATAATCAAGTGATGCAAAATGTCAAGGTCACATGACAGACACTTGTCATTGTGAATCCATAGCTCAGCATTCTGGTATGGAATGTCTACCATGTGTAAGGCACTGGAGAGTCTGCAGTGACCGAGTGGAAATAACCTCTCATTAATGGAGCGTATACTCTCTTGAGGAGATAATCTCCAAGTAAACAAAGAGTCAAAATCATACAGAGAGTAATAAGTGCTGTGATGAAAATCAAACATAATAAAATGGTATAAAGAAGAAGGGAGACTATTTTATATGATATAACTGGGGAAGGCCCCTGAGGAAGCAATATCTGAAGAAAGACATGCATCATAAGGAAGGCCTAACCAGGCAAAGATTGTGTGGAAAGAAAATTCTTGACAGCGTAAAGCCTCCAAAATGGGAATATACATGTTTTGTTCAAGAGGAACACTAGTATAGCTGGAGTTCTGGGAAACAGAGTGTGCTGTGCTAAGATAAAGTCCCCTGTGTATTTGATTTGTGTGAGTTAGTCTCCTGCATCTGATGCATCTAGTGAATGTCAGCATTGAATGTCTAGACCAGCAATGCTGAGAACCAGACCTGTAGTAAGAACCTCTACAATGGACTCCATTAATCCCTGTCTCTGGGTATTTATAGTCTCATGTTGTTTTCTTCCATACTTTGGAAGAAATGGTCCAGATTTGGTCTCTGTGATTAATGGCATATGGTAGACATCATAGTTTATCACTTCTGAGATTAGATTATAAAAAGACCACGGCTTCTACAGAAGCCGTAGTATTAGACACATACTCTTTCTCTCAAATCACTTGCTCAGAAGGAAGCAAGCAGCCACACTGAAAGTAGCCCTACAGAGAGGCACATGTGAGCTTCTATAGGAAAAAAATGGAAAGCCTCCAGCATATCACCAGTGAGAAACCCATTTGCCAACCACCGCTCGAGTGAGATTTGAGGCAAGCCCTAGTCCATTCAGGCATCATGAGGCACCTGAGACATCATCACTGAGAATCCAGCCTCTCTTGGATTCCTGATCCTGGGATACTTTTACACAAACAAATGAAGAAATGAATACATAAGCAAACAATGGACTGGTTTTCCCTTGACACCCAACATTCATTTGAATTCTCTCTACCATCTCCACATATTCTGACTATCCCTCAGAAAATATAATTAAGAAGATAATTCTTCTATAAGGAAAAACTGCATCATAGAATCTAAAAATTTTTCCTTTTGGTAATCTAGTTATTTTCAGATGTTCACTGTCTCCTATTATTACAAATAATAAAGACTTGACTGTTTCAATCAGTTTTAGGCAAATGCATATCCAAAGAACTTAAGTGTATTATTCCTTGATATATTTAGAGGAATGATCATAAACATTTTAAGGAAACTTATAATATGAATTCCTTTTTCTAACTGAAAAAAATGATCCTAGAATTTGCATACATCACAGTGCCTTTATCAGTTTGCTTAAAGGATATACATCTTAATGCATGCAATATTATAATTCTTACACACATTCACATTTTTCACAGATTGCTAGGCATATAGACTTAAGACAAAAGATGAAAAGAAAAGAAAATAACTAACAATCCAACATTTTGTTTGTATCCCTAAGGAAATCATGAGTTATCTCTTCTCAGAATAGTTATTGTAAAACTAAAATTATTTTTCCTAAAACTATGTTTTTACCTCTATTTTTATTGGGAGTGCAAAATAAAGGATACTATAATATTCTCATGTAGCTTTAAGTTATAGATATAGACTGGTGATCAAAAGGTATAATACATAGTGAAAATAAAGTTTATTTTTATTCAAAGAAGAATTTCTTTCTGTAATTCTCATTCTATAGATCCCAAACTAAAGTTATTTGTATTTTATGTCTGAATTTGGTTCTTTAGATTTTTTTCTGTAAGTTATAAAATGAACACACTAGATTGCAAGTAATTTTGAAAATATTTCTTAAAATGTAAAAGCTGTAACAGTGATATAAGTTATATGTATATAAGTCTATCAAAGAGACCCAGCATCAGTTCTAATATATCTTTACAACATTTTTCTATGTCCAAAATGGTTTATACATATTATTCTACTTATTTTAATTCTGTTTAATACTGGGCCACAATCTCAAAGCCTGCACAATACCCCAATACCAATTATTGTTATTATTGTTCCTCATTACTCTGATTTATTCACACGACTACCTCATATAAAGTCCATGTTATCAATCTATATCAGGTTTTAATTTATATTTAAGATTTGCACTTAAAAATATATTTTAAAACCTAACAACCTATGTCAGGTTTGTTTTATACTTCAAATCAAAGCCATTATTTGAGAACAGAGGGAAAAGGATTCTCCTCTGCATACCCAGTATTTTCTCCTTGACCTAAATGTATACATTTAGATGAAGGAGACAACTGCTTTTCTATCTTGGTTTAGCTTCCAGTTAGTCATGCTTCCACTTACTTTAAATGTGGCAGACAAAAGCATGAGGGATGGACATAGTGGCACTAGATGCATTTACAGGAAATTTCCACTTGAACAAAACACCCTCAACCATATTTCCGCCTGTTTACACCCCCAACCTGGGAGGGGATCCCTTGGGTTAGGCACATACCCAATGCTTTAGCTTAGAGAAAGGCATTATTCAAAAGTGCAAGATGGTGAAATATGCAGACATTTCCTCATTTCTATGCTCACTCTTTTTCTTCTCTTACAGAGGATTAAGTAGGTGTTTTATCTTTATGCATATATTCAAATAAAATCCATATCATTACTGAAAGTTATTTTCATAATTGTGTCATTATATTGCAATGACACAATTTTAATATATAATCTTATACATAAAATGCACTTGAAGGTATACTGTTGATATATTAGTCAATCTAGTTCGCATAGAAAAAGGATTTAATAAGTAAAAAATAAGGTTACATTTTGGTTCAGCAGATGAATCTAAGCCCTATTGAAATGTTTAAAAAATTAGTCACTGTGCTCAATATTTTTCCATAATACTGCAGAAAGGTGATAATAGCAACACAATACTTTAAATATTTTCATCATAACATATATAAGTCATACTGATTTAATCAAGTAAAGAACCCATTTTGACTTTCAAAAATAATTGTTTCTGTACAACACAAAATTCGATTGTTACACATGAATAAGGCAAAGCTGGGTGAAACAAAGCATTTTCTTATGGTAAACATTGCATAAAATTTTAGGGATTAGTTTTTACTTTAAAATATCCTGTATTTTTATATAAGCCAAAGTTTAAATAGACTAGTAAAAAGGAAAAATTTGCAAGAATATATAGCTTTTAGCTAAACCACTTTATGATCTCTTGAAAAATCTTAATCTTTTTTCCTAAAAATTTCTGGCATATTCTTGATTTAAAAGCTGAAAGATACACTACAATCCATAAATTAACTTGAGGAATTAAGCACCCTATTAAGTTGAACCTTATGACACTATTGTTTTTAGCTATAAGAGTGACAGTTTCATATGTTTTAGTGCAATAATTTTCTGGCATGTATCTTCAGCCATGAGAAGAAATTTAAGTGAACTCTTTCTACCTTTTCCTGTAATTACAGTTTGATAAAACAGGATACATTCTCATGTAATATCAATCTTTTACAGTATACTATATGTTTTGCCCTTTAGGAAAATGTGTAGACAAATTAACTCAAAGTGACAAAACACGGACAAAATAGAAGTACTTATTTTTCTTACTAGCAAAAAAAAAAAAATCAGTTCAAAATTCAGAAAATACACAGTCACTTACTTTGGTAGAGTTTTCAAGTGATTTTCTCTTAACTCCAAGATCCGCAATTTGACAAGTCTATAGAAATGAATTTTAAAAATTTCCTCTTAGTATTTCTGTCTAAAATTATTGAATAAGATCTAGTATTTGGTAGCACTATAAGGTGACTATGGTTAACAATAATGAATATTTAAAAATAACTAAAAAATAGAATTGGAATATTTCTAACACAAAGAAATGATAAAAGCTTGAAGTGATGGATACCCCAATTACACTGATTTGATCATTACACATTGTATGTCAGTACTAAACTATCACATGCACCTCATAAATATATACAACTATATGTCTGTAATAATCAAAAATTAAAATTAAAATAAATTTTACGATGGTAAACTATCATTATCATTATCCAAACAGCTATGTCCAAATTTTTTTTTACTATGGTAATAGATTTTAAAGAAATATACATATTGATTATGAGTATAGTTACATCAACATTGGGCAATGAGAAATAACATTTTCCTAAAATTAACTGAGATATTTTAAAAGAATCTTTGGATCTCAGCATTCTAAATTTCATATGTTTTACAAAAATATATTTGTTGTTTAGTTTCATGCATTCAGTAGATAACTGAATGTATACTAAAGACCATATGCTGTGTTCACTGGAATATGGCAATAATTTCCCTCAAGAGACTATAAATGAACTAAAAAGCAAATACTACAGCATAGAGTTTAAAAAGTGAGACTTTGTAGGAAGGTAAGTCTGTGTGAAATCTAGACTCTCATATTCTGCCTCTGTGACACTAGGCAAATTAACCCCTCTTAATTCAGTTTCCTCATCTATAGATATATGACAACAGTATCAAATTAAAGCATAATTTCTGGTATAAGTTTTAATAAGAATTGGCAGTTATTATTTTTGTTAATTACATAATGGGAGAAGTGCTGCAATATACCATATTTCATTGACTCTAAGGTGCACATTTTAACATTTATGAAAAAGTTATGCATTTAAAAATCTATCATATCAACTGTTCTCTGACAATGCTGGGGTGGGGGAAATCAAGTGAAGAGAATGAGAGGTATTCATAGTTTCTGTTGGCTGAGTAGGAATTTATTTCATACTTAATTACTTGCTAAGTTTTGCAGTCTAGAACACACTATTGTTACTCATGTCCATATTCAATGTTAAAATGTACCCAAATGAGGGTACTTTAGAACAGATATTAATTGGACTCTCTGAATTCTTAATGTTTTGGAAAATATTTTACTATTTGAAGTTTTTAATCTACCATCTTTTATATTTACTGTGCTTTTAGGTTTTCCTGTACGTCTCTTTCCCTTTCTTTTTCTTTTTGCCTCCTGTGAAGCTTTTAATTTTAATCTTACAACAATTAATCTATACAGAAAAGAAAGTGATTCCGTTCTTCAGAGCATGGGTATATTGCTAGTAAAGGAGACTTTTTAAACATTTGTCTGTCTCAAATCTTGTCAACAACTGTAATAGTATGATATTTTGTACTGATTTTGGCTTATAGGAACATAGAATCTCAGGTTTTAAAAGGAATTTTAACTGGCCTTTTGTTTATCCAGTTGAAGGTTAAAGACCTTTTTAAGTTATAATAATAAAATAGAGCATATTTTTGTAGGCAATTTATGTAAAATTAAATTCTATTTCCAAGTGGTTTTGTTATTAGTATTATGTTTTTCACTTGCCCAAATCTTTTCCTCACATTAGGACTACTTAAAAAGAACTGACAAAAGTTCAAGAACAAAATGTACCTTAAGATAATAATTAAATATTTTCTGACTTGATAAATCCAAAGTATATTATAATGCTGTGGTTAGTACCAGAGGGACAATGCTAGTTTCTATGGATGAATGATGAAATGCCAATTCATTTAGAAGCCAGCAATGCTCTTTGGATGCTCTGTGAATTTTAAAACTGCCCAAGTATAAGCTGTTTATAAGTATTGTGATGGTGTGATCTGCAAAAGTAAGGGAATCTGGCAAATGTTGATGTGCTCTCAGTGTGTAAATGGAGACTGATCCATGTTAAGTGACTTCATTATTCAACTGAGTTCTCAATGTCCTATATGAGCTTCAGTCAACAGACTGGTGTCAAGTTATACCTAGTCTATTTGAACAATTTCAAAGATGATAATTTACATAAATGCATTGACAATAAACTTAAAAATGTCCTAGCTTTTAAGATATATCTTTTGCACAAAAAGTTCATTGTAGAACACCTGGGAAATATTAAAAAACATGTCAAGATGATAATAAAAATTATCCATAATTTTACTTCTAAGGTACTAGTCTTTTATTTCATACAGATTCATATTCATATTGGAAACATCTTAAGAATTTTAAAAAAACATTTACCTAAGATAATATTATTAATTACTACATGGTATCATAATATGGATGAACCATAATATATTTAACCAATGTCCTTAGATGTGTGATTACACTTTTTTCACATTGTAATTAACAATAAACTTGTCCATAAATCCTAGTGGGGTATCTGATAATCGTAAGAGACATGACTAGAAATCATTTACAAAGGCAACAGCTGCAAATATTTTCAAAGGTTTTAAAAGCATACTGCCATGCATGAAGGTCATAACATTCTGCAATCCTATCAAAGAGCATGAGATTATCTCTGTTTTATAATCTAGCAGTTTTTGCAATATGTTAGAACATAAAGGTCTTTTACTGTTGTTTTAACTTGTATTTATTATTTGTGAAAACAGACATTTTTCATGTGTTCACTAGCCATTTATGTTATTATAAATTGCTTTTTTCTTATAATTCAACCATTTTTACTCTAAAATCTTTGTTTTCATACTTATATGTAAGAATTCTTTATGTGTTAAATATGTAAACAATTTGTTTTTCATATATAATGGAACTATTTTTCCAGTTTATTGTTTTACCTTAATTTTTTGATTGTCTGATATTTTATGTTAAAAGTATTTAGGTCATCATATCTATCAATTTATGATATTTTTCTTTGCTTCTCTGCCTATAAAGGTATTTCTCAACCAGAGTTATAAATATTCATCTCTTTTTTCCCCCTAGATCATTTATGGCTTTATTGTTTTTATATTCAACTCTTTAATTCATCTAGAATTTATTTGACTATTAATGTCGTGTAAAGGCTTAATTTTACTTTGCTTTTTGCAAAAGTTTCATTAATTAACACTTTCATTTATTGAATAATAATGAAGCCTATCTTTAACCACAGCTGTCACTTTTGAAGTCTCATCAACTGGTGCTGGTATAGCACTTACCTAAAGTGAAATATAATTGCATAATTTAAAATTCTTATTCTTACCTTCCAAAATTGGCTGGAAGAAATTCAAGAAAGGCGTCATTCAGGTAGAGCTGGGTCAGGTTTAGGAGCTGTGTGAAGCCATCAGGGAGTCTAAAAAGGAATTAAAGTTTTAGTCACTGCATTGATGTTGCTATAGAAACAGAACAAACATATATATCTCTGAGGAGAAAAAATAGAAATGTAATACATTTTTCAATTCTCCTTTGGTATTACAGTAATGAAAGAATTTATTGAGCATGTTGTTATAGTCCAAAAATTTTGCCTGTTATTAAAGTAAATAGCATTTATCTACCTCCATGCTACTCTCCTATATTAATATTTATGTCACTGCTAAAATCAGTGACATCATCTCTTATTGCTGGCCTAACTTTGTGCATACCAGCCAAGCATTTTTCATGGAGATCTCAAGTTGTTTGGATTGTTTGTAATTTTAAAACTAATGTTCCTTTTTCCACAGAATATTCACATATATAGTCAGGCAAGAGTATCCCATTACTGTTTCACTTTATTATCAAAATTTGTCTACAATTTGTTACAGCGATGACTAAAGTTGCCCAGTATGAAAAGGGAAGGAGTATGTTGCTATCTTAACTAATAATTTCTTTTAATGACTATTCAACATGTATGTAAATCATGATTCAAATTGCTCTAATTCATATTTATTAAAAATGAGAATGGACATTGAAAAGATAAACAATCATAAAGCTATAAACTGCATCAAAAAATTAAGAAAATAATGTTTAGGAGGTTTCAGAAATTAGATGAAATAATTATTTGAAATGTAAAAAGATTTAATTCAAGTATTTCTCAGTAGACTTGTTTTTAGAAGAATATTATTTTTCTTATAAGTAAATTTCTATTTGAACATTTTAATGCCTTTATGTATGGTCTACTCCAGAGTATGTTCTTTTATGAAATACTCTTAAATAGCCTTCAAGTTTGCCTTCTTCTCAAATTACAGCCTATCCTCCTCCTTGCAGTTACTGCTAAAATTATTTTAAAAGCTACCTATACTCATTGCTTTTTATTACTACTCAAGCCATTGTTTTCTGGCATCTACCCCAACTCTATTACTGAAAATGCACTCACTAAGGCCTCCACTGACCTCCTAAGTTCCAATCCTATTAGCCTCATTTTATTTCGGATCCCACACTGCCTGGCAACAGTTGCCACCACTGCTTGCTCTCTCCTTCTTTGCTTCTACTACAACAGTTTTCTTGCTTCTCTTCCTGCTCCTGGGACATTATATCTGAGTTTTATTCCATGGCTTCTCTTTCTATGTCCAATACTTTATTATATGTATATATAAAACACACACACACACACACATGTGTATGTATGTATGTGTGTATATATATACATGTATAAAATAATATACGTACCCACAATAGAATGAAGAAATAGAATCAGCATCTTTGAAACACTCTGGGTGTTCTTCCCTGTCTACATCTCCCTATTTGTCCCACAAATTCCTGAATCTTATTTAATATTCTGTTTTTAAACAGCTTTACTACCAATATTTAATTCTCTAAAACAAAACATATTGTATGGTTTTGAATGCTTTTGAACATTACATAAATCAAATAATACTATGTACATTTTCCCAAGGCTTTAAAAATTAGTATTATATTTTAAAAAATCCATCCCTTTTGATGTGAATGATTGGCCATCATAGCATAGTATTCCATTGTATGAATATACAATTTACTGTTTTCCTTCTAAAGAACATTACAGTTGTTTCTAGTTTTTCATTTTGCTATAACAAATATTGGCTTCTGTGAATATTTTTGAACATATAGTGTACATTTACAAAAGATTACTTAAGTTATATACTTAGAAGTGACATCATTGGTCATAGGAAATGCAGATCTATGTTTACCAGATGTAGCCAAATTTCATTCAAAGTAGTTCTATCTATTTATAATGAAACCATCAGCACATAAGAACTTTTTCCGTGTCCTTCCTAACCCTTGGCTTTGTTAGCTTTTCTCATTTTTGCGAATTTTAGTAAATATAGTAATAATCATCGTTTCCCTGATTAGTTAGGAAGATAAGTTTATTAGAAATTTTTGTTTCCTTTTCTGTGAGATACATGTTTACTTATTTTACCTATTTTTCTAATGGTGCCCCACCCAGAACTCCCTGCCTTTATCATTTTGGTGTACACTGAAACAAATCATGATTGCCTGCCCCTTTCCCCCTGTTTGAAGGCTTTCGTCAGCTGCTGGAGCCTGCTCTGTTTGTGTACATGGTAGTCCAAGTTCCATGGAATTAATGTCCCTTTCAGAGACAGTACTCAACTAATGACCAGTAGGAATATAAATACCTCTGCTCTCTCTCCCATTGTGTTTGATAACCCTGGTATGTGTTTTACAGTGTTACCCAGAGTTCAACAGCAACTTAAAGTTCAAAGGCCAATTTGAAAAACTGTTTGAAAAAACATCCTCTACAAGTATTTCCTGGGCTTATCTCCTAAATACACTGCCTATATTCTTTTCTAAACATCTGCTTCTGAGGAATCTAAAACAAACACATTTATATTTTTATACTGATTTATGGCAATTCTTTACACATTCTCAGTAATAAGTCCTCAATGCCATTGACAGGTTCTTGGAAAACAGCAACTTTTGGAAAACAGCAACTTTAAGCGAAACTATGTATAACAAAACAATTTGTTTCTTTTCTCTACAACATTATAATGAAACAATGTTGAAGGAAACGTTACTTGCAGACCTGTTGTATGTCCTTTCACTTATAGTTGCAGTTTTCAACAACTATCAATGATGCTAAGTGAAAATTTACTGTATATTAATCTGATATTGGTTATTTTTGCTGTAAACATATTGTTCTAGTTTGTATTTTGGAGTTAAATTGTGTGGGTATGACTTCATAGAGCATGTTTCCAAAAATTTGCTTTTAAGAGACATAGGATTTATGAAAGTAGAAAAGAAAGAGAAGGGAGGCAAGTGAAAAATGAGGGTTTTTATAATGTAGAGGTAAGAAGACACTTGAGATGTGCAGCAAAGAGAAGATGAGTTCTAGAGCAAATACCTTATGTATGTATGTATCGGGAGTTAATATTTAAGAATATCAAGAGAGGACAGGGTTTACTTAAATGCTCAACTCAAAGCTTTGAACTTGATCTTATAGAAATGAAGAAAAGATGTATGGTAGGTCATTAATTTTCTGTATGTTTTCCTTTATTGTAATGCATTAGAACTCACATCCTGATAGCATGACAGTTGTTATGATGAAGGCACAGATGTTAAACAATTTCAATTGGAAATAACTATTATCTTTGATGTCTTGTAAATCCAAACAACTAGTTATATTTGACTTTTCAAAAAAGATGATCAATATGATACGTATAAAATTAGATGAATGTTAAAACCATTAATCTAATAATTTAACAGCATCACGACTAAATTTTAAAAAATGCCTTAAAAATACTAATTTTCTATTTATAGGGACAAACATTTTTCCTATATATCAGAACTATCCAACTTCTCTCACTCCACTATTCTCCATATGTATGTAATAAATGGTATTGTGCTATTACTTTGATCAAAAATATACTTCTTTGTTTCTTCTTTGATAATGATTATGTCCTAGAAGAAGAATTTTGCTTATTACATAGAACATTTTGGTTTTGAGTTTAAGAATTGACCACATTTTGCAAATTCCAGTTACAAAATTGGATCACCAAAAATAGGTTATGTGAAAAACCAGCATGCAAAGTAGGTCAGTTTTTCAGCCTGGTTATAAACAAAGATGTATTGACATTTTCTATTGAACTTTTCTTCTTAAAAATGCAGAGTTAAGAATATAACTTCATAGTATGTCTTATTTAATGACATCTATGTTTTATTTCAATTCACTTCAACATGAATTTATTGAATGGTTACTCTGCACTTAGAGTCAAAATTAATGTCTTCTTTATTTCCCTCATAGGATTCTGTTCATAGATTTAATTGAATATTTATACAATTATGTTTTGTACTAGTATTGGAGATTTTCTGTTCCTGGAAAAAATTATAAATTATTTGGGGATAAAGAATTTTTTAAATCTCTTAACTGTCCATTATTGTACTTTGAAAACAACATATAATGAAAAATGGAGTGTGTTATTTGAAAAATCACACACACACACACACACACACACACACACACACACACACACACACACACACAGAGTCAATAAGTCTGCCAAAAAAGATATTCAATCTTATCATTAATTTTATGGTACATTTTGCAGCTTCTAATAGAGATAAGGGCCTGACTTGTCATTATAATTACTTCCAGAAAAATGTATGAGGAATTGTGAGGAAAAAAATATTTTATAACAAGTTGGATATAGCTGATGAAGATGACAATCGCAGGTTGTCTTTATTTTCCTCCTAAGTAGTCAGTGAAATCCAATATTTGACTTTAAGTAAGAAATGCTCAATTATGAAATGATTTTACTATCCTAAAATAACTTGGTGGCTTTTCACATTTGACTGACTTATTTAAAAATTCAAAGAATATACATGCTTTATAAATTGGCAAATAATTCACTCTACTAAGTAAATATCTTTTTATTAATTGCTGAAATTAAAAGTAGTATGTACAAATACACAGTTACATAGAAGAAATGAGTTCTGGTGTTTGATAGATCAGTAGGGTTACTAGAGTTAACATTAATTAAGTTTACCTTTCAAAATAGCCAGAAGAGAATAATTAGAATGTTCCTACTGTAAAGAAAAGATAAATATCTAAAGTGATGAATATCCCAATTACCCTGATTTGATTATATAAATGTACCAAATTATTACATGTGCCCACCCCAAATGTACATCTATATAGATCAATAACAACAAAAATCTACAACAAAGAAAGAATAACAATAGACCCAGACATCCATATAGTTTAGCAGTTAAGCACATGTATTGATGTCAGAAGACCTTGCTTTGAATCATGGATCTTCAAATTATTTTCATGTGACCTTTACAATTACTTAACTTTGCAATAGTTGATTTCCTTATTTGTAAAATGATAATACTAATATCTGCTGCTCAGATTTACTCCAAATGATTAAATGACTACTTATCCCATAGTAAGAATCAGCAAACGAAAGTAATTTTACTACTTTTCTTTAGTATACATTTTATAATTTTATTTTGATATTTAAAAAAGTATTAACTAGAATACTATTTTAAATACTTTCATAATTGCTAATTTTTAATTATTGGAATAGGCAAATTAAGATTAGCTTCAGTCACCTTTATTTCAACATTTTTTCTTTTCTGATTGCATTTACTCTAGAAGTTTAAGGAAAACATATTAAAGGCATCTGACCTCTAACAGAACAGTTAAACCATATAAAATTATAGGTTTTATATGTTGTGAATAAGAACACAATGTAAAAATTTCTACTCTAGCTGGAAAGGCATTTTACGTTAAAAACTCTTCATTTATGCAGCTTAAAATTATAAAACTAACATAATAATGTTAGAGAACATTGGAAAATAAAGAGAAAAGTATAACACATAATTTAATCTTCTTTAGCACAACCATGATGGTCATTTCATGTATTTCTTTCTAATCTATTAATTGTTTTAACATCACTGCAAACTTGTATCATTATTTCTCCTTTTAATGCATAATTATCTGTCACTTTTGCTGTATAAATTGAACAATACCTAATTTATAATTCAAACAAGGACACTTGTGAGAGTTAAAATACAGCTGTTAATAAATATGCCAAATCATGAATAGTAAACAGAGATGATTTGGGCATACAGAGACAATTGGTCACCCTATTTATAACTTTCATATTCACCCCATAGGTGTACTGTAATTTGCTAGTAACTTCTTCACTGTTGAGCATTAAGAATGCTTTAAATTTTTGAGAATGTATCCTATAGCAAATAAAAATACATTATCAGATATGGTGAAATACAGTGAAAGAAACTTAGGAATTTAAATACTGGCTTCATGCATTTCTATCTATAAAAAGTTAGTAATATTTATCTATATAATGAGGTGGCTGTAAAAATTAAAATAATGTATCTAAAAGTTTAAGATGTAGTAGGTTCTCAATAAATGTTAGTTCTTGCTTTTCCCATTGAGGAGTTGTTTTCAATTTTAATTGTGATAATTTTTACCAATAACTTGTATAAGGCATCTAGCTTATAGTACAAAGTTCACATGTAAAAGGAAACTAAATAGTAACACTCACAATTATAACTTCTATATTACAGGATTTACATTACTTAATACTTTATATATTTCTTAGGACAAAGAAAATAACAAGAAGGCAGCACACAAAAAAATCAATGAAACCAAAATCTTTTTTTTTTTGTAAAGATCAACAATACTGATAAATCTCTAGTCAGACTGATTAAGCAAAAAAAGAAAGAAGACACAAATTCCCAATACCAGAAATGAATGAAAGGGCATCACTAGAGAACCTACAGACATTAAAGGACCAATAAATAAAAAAAATTCTATGAAGAACAATATGTCAATATTTGAAAACATATGAAATGTACAAATTTCTGAAAAACACAACTCCTGAAGATAATTCAAGAAGAAATAGGTAGTTTGAATAGTCCTATAATTATTAAGGAAACTCAATCTCCAGGCTTACATGGTTGCTCTTACATATTCTACAAATATTAAAAATTAACACCAATTCTAAGTAGACTCTTATAGAAAATAGAAAATAACATTTCTCAACTCATTTTATGGAGCCAGTTTTACCCGGATAGCAAAAGCAGACAAAGAAATTACAAGATAAGAAACTTCAGACTAATAGGCTTCATGAGTATAGATGGGAAAATCCTTCACAAATATTAGCAAATCAGAGCCATCAATATAGAAAAAAGAGTAATACTTCCTAATCAGGTAGGCATGGTCCCTGGAATGCAAAATTGTATGATAGTCAAAAATCAATCAGTGTGAGTCACCATAGGTTCAAAGTAAAGAAGACAAAGGATATAATCAGGTGTTATAAAAAATTCAACTTCCATTGGTAATAACCTCAGCAAACCAAATATCAGACGTGTGGAAGACACATTCCAAATGACCCCCCCACCCCGTGATCCTCACCTCCTGATATTCATGCCCTTGTATGATCTTCTTCCTTTGAGTGTTGGCAGGACTTGTGACTTGCTACTAATCAACAGAATGTGGCAAATATGATGGAATGTCACTCCCACAACTAAATTATATTATATAGTTCCATCTGGCTAAGAGACTCAAAACTGCCTTGGGGGAGAATTACACGACAGGGAACTAAATAGTCCCCAGGTCCCATGAGAGGTCTCCAGCTGACAGCCAGCAAAAAGTGCAGCCTGGTGAAACTTTGAAGCAGGGCACCCAGATAAGCCATACTCAAAATTCCTGACCCACAAACATTGAGAAGTAAATAATATGTATTGTTTTAAGCTGCTACATTTGTGGAGATTTGTTATGGAGCATTAGAAAATTAATAAAAGATTTTTGGTGTTTGGAATTAGGGTTCTGCTGTAACTAATTTCTAAAAATGTGTAGTGGCTTTGGAAGCACTCAGTAGTCAGTCACACACCGGAGAATATTAAAAAACATGATAAAGCATACATTTTCTTGAAGACTATTAGAAGAAATCTAAACTTTGAGAGCCCTGCTAGTGAGGGCTCAAAAGGAAGTGAATGACAGGTTACTGGATTTTTCTTCAATCTGATAAATAGCATATATTTTAAAAACAAGTAAAAATTACACATAATGGTGAAACTCTGAATGCTTTCTCTCTAAGGTTGGGAACAAGGCAATGATGCCTGCTTTCACCTCTGATGTTCAACATGTAAAAGAGGGCTTAGCCAGGACCATTAGCAAGAAAAACAAACAAATAAATGGCATATAGGTAAAAAATGATGAAATAAAACTGTCTTATTCACAGGTAACATGATATTCTAGATAGAAAATTTCCCCAAAATGTACACATGCAATTTAATGGAATTACTAAGTGAGTTTAGTAAGATTGCAGACGATCAGATAAATACTGAAAATCAATTGTATTTGTACATGCTGGCAGTAAGCAATTGGAATAATAAAAACTCATTTGCAATAGCACAAAAACCATAAAACATTTAGAATAAAATGAACAAAATTTGTATGCTGAAATTTATAAAACACTGATAAAATTTAAAATACCTAAATAAGTATGGAGCTAAACTATTCTCAGGGATGAGAATATCCAATATTTTTGAGATGTTAAATTCTACCCAGTTTGATCTATTGATTTAATGCAATCCCTATCTTAATTCCAGCAGACTTGTATAAATGAGCAAGCTAATTATAAAATTTACATAGAAGAGCAAAACATACTAGCCCAAACAATTTTGATAAAGAACAAAGTTGAAGGACTCATATTCCCTGATTTCATGACTTACTATTATATAAAGCTACAGTAATTAAGACAGTAGGGAATTGGTGTAAAGACAAATGTACAGATTAATAAAAATCAAAAATTCAGAAATAAACTCAAATATATGTGATCAATTGTTTTACAAGATGTATAAAAAATCAGCTTTAAATGGATCATATACATAACTGTAAAACCTAAACTATAAGAGTTTCAGAGGAAAGCACAGGGGAAATCACTATTGCTATAAATTTAGCAAAGATCTCTTAGATAAGAAAGAACAGCACAAACCATAAAAAATTATTAAATAGAAATACACTAAATTCAAAAACTTCTCTTTGAAAGGTACTGCTTAGAAAATAAAGAGATTGGTCCGGGAGTGGTGGCTCATGCCTGTAATACCAGCACTTTGGGAGGCTGAGGTGGGTGGCTCATGCCTGTAATACCAGCACTTTGGGAGGCTGAGGTTGGGAGTTCGAGACCAGACTGACCAATATGGAGAAACCCCATCTCTACGAAAAATGCAAAATTAGCCAGGCATGGTAGTGCATGCCTGTAATCCCATCTACTAGGGAGGCTGAGGCAGGAGAATTGCTTGAACCCAGTAGGCGAGGTTGTGGTAAGCCGAGATTGCACCACTGCGCTCCAGCCTGGGCAACGAGAGTGAGACTCTGTCTCAACAACAATAAAAAAAAAATTAAGAAAGAAAGAAAGAGAAAATAAAGAGATCAGCCATAGAATAAGGGCAGATCTTGGCTTACAAATATCTTCTAAAGGTCCAGAATATAAACATAATTCTTATAATTCAATTATAAAAAGGCAAGCCAATAAAAATGAACAAAAAATTTGAATTTCTACCAAAGAAGCAATACAGATTATAAATAAGTACATGAAAAGATGCTAATTAGACATTAGAAATATAAATAAAAACCACACTGAAATGCCATTTCTACTACACTGCCTAAAATGGAAAATAATAAAAAACTGACAGAACCTAATTCTGGCAAAGATGAGGAACAACTGAATCCTGAACAACTGAACTGGTGGAAATGCACAATTGAATAGCTTTGGGAAAACGGTTTGGAAGTTTCTTATCAGGTTAAACATACATATACGTACTAGTCAGAACTTACTAGTCCTAGGGGTTCACCCAATAGAAATGAAAATATACGCTAACACAAACACTTGTGTGTAGTTGACACTAGCTTTATTTATAATAGTCAAAAACTGGAAACAACCCAAATGCCTATCAACTGATAAACAGAGACACAAATAATGTTATATCCATACAATGGAATACTACCTGGCAATAAAGGGGAATGATGTACTGATTACTGAAAAATTACAAATTAATTTCAAAATCATTATGTTAAGTAAAAGAAGTCAGACACAAAAGTATGATATCACTTATTTGTCATTTTAAAAAAGACAAAACAATGAGGATAGAAATCATCAGTAGATGACTGAGCTAAGGGAACTTTTTGAGGTGATGCAATAGTCTATATCTTCACTATGGAGATGGTCACATGACTGTATACATTTGTTAAAATTCATTGACCTATATGCCTAAATAGAGTTAATTTTATTTTTTTGAGACAAAGTCTCACTCTTGCTCATGCGGGAGTGCAGGGGCATGATCATGGCTCACTACAGCCTTGTCCTTCCAGGCTAAAATAACCCTCCCTCCTTAGTCTCTCAAGTAGCTGGGACTACAGGTGCACGCCACCACACCAGGCTAATCTTTTGCAATTTTTGTAGAGACAAGGTTTCACCATGTTGCTAGGGCCAGTCTTGAACTCATGCAATCCTCCTGCCTTGGCCTCCCAAAGTGCTGGGATTATAGGTGTGAGCAATCATGCCAGAGTGAATGTAGATAACATCTTTTAAAATCTGACTTTAAAATTTGATAAACAATTTATATTTACTTTGCAGCATTTTTATGAATTTCAAAACTGCTTAATGTTTATAGTGATGCATTTTTGCTGAAATAGGTCATATTTATTTATCTTTTAAAAAGTTAAACATATGAAGGAATTGGACATATCCAGTAATGACCATAGACTTGAAATTTCTCAAAGATGTATTTTATCATCTGGCTTCCACTCCCAAAGACCTACCATGATTCCTAAATAAGATGAGCTATTAGAATTAAATACTTAGGAAAAAAAGCAATTTATCAACACTGGATTGTTTTGACTCAAGTCAAGGACATGGTTGTCATCGTGGTTGGAGAAATTAGTAATATCTGTTTCATTGAGATGTTGAGATTGCATTTTGGTTTAGGATTTTTGGGAAAAGGTTTTTAGGGTTTTGTTTTCTCTTTTTTTACTTCCCTATTTACTTTTCAGGGAGAAAAATTGTAATTTTTAGGCACTTTTTATTGCTTGATGTTTTACATTTCATACAAAAGATTATTTCACAAACCACTCACTGTAAAGATCTCCATCTTAACTTCCACCTCATTCTTTTAGATTCTATTCCACTCCTCATCTCACCTAGAGACTCTTCCCTTCATCCATAGAGAACCACTTTCACTACTCCCTCTCCTCAACTCTATTGGTATAAAATTTCACATCAAATTCTTTGATAAATTTATTTATGTCTTCTTCTAAAAACACTCCATCCATTAAATGTCTTTCGAATGGGCTTCAGTTTCCCCCAGCCTCCTACACTTCATCAAACAAAAGACTGAAGAATTTTTCTCAAATCCTACTGTCAGCTTTGCATAATGAAAATGCCAGTCTTACTCTGAAGCTCATTATTTGCCATCCAATACCACTGACTTGTTTCAACCTCTTCTAAATATTGCAACTGTCAGTAGTCTCTCTAGATTTTATTTTCACTTCCATTATTAAGTGACTTTAACATTCAGGTTCATGACTTCTCCAATCAATTTATTTTATTGCTTCCTGATCTATTTGATTCCACAGACTTATGTCACTACACCATAGGTGCAATTCACCAACATGGTCACTCGCCTGGTATCATTTTTACATGGCATTTCTTAATTAATAGATCTTGGACTACAAATATCTATTTTCTGATCACAGCATCTTTATCATCTGTGTCGTCCATTCTCCTTTCCTCCTAGGGTTTTCTCTTTGCTCTTGCTACAGTCTCTGGTCTACAAGTATTTTGTATTTCTGGTCATTACTTAATTTCCTTGAGCTACATGATAGGTTATTTTTATGTACTTATCAATATCTTAAATTTGCACTATCTTGAACTTCTGGCAGGTCCTTGATGCTAGTTTTTCACCATGACCATAACTAATAACTTTTTTCTTAGTTTCAACTCTTATCTATGGAATGTTACCTGAAAGCTGTGGAAAATGGTGACAAAGTTTGCCTCAAAGTAATACCATGTTTTGCCAATTGGGTATTCATTGCTACTCAGCAATATTTTAAATCATCTTTGGTCAAACTATTCTGATTATTTTTTTCCATCATTCTATTAACTGCTATGTCAGTGATACATTTAAATTTAAATTATTATGTGCATTTCATCTATTTTGGTACATTATTATACAATGGAAGTATAAATACAAATAAAATTTAATCATTCATACTCACTTAGAAATGGGATTGACACTGGCTTCAATAATTGTTAAACACTTACAGCACTTTATGTTTTCTGGAAATTCTTGTACACCTAAAATGTGAAAATAACAAAAGTACATGAAAATGTTCCAACAAATATTCTTTAAACTACAGTTCTAATATTTAAACAATTATTAAAACTATGAGTCAGTACCTAGCATAAACACCATTTAGGATAACCATTTAAGTAGAAATAAAAACTTAATAACATATCAATATTATTAATCATATATACATAATTTATACATATATATAATTGCATTTTAGATTTTGGGGTACATGTGAAGAACATGTAAGATTGTTGCGTACATGGCAATGTGGTTTGCTGCCTTCCTCCCCATTACCTATATCTGACATTTCTCCCCATGTTATCCCTCCCAACTCCTCACCCTCTGCTGTCCCTCCCCTAGTCCCCCTTCACAGACCTCAGTGTGTAATGCTCCCCTCCCCAGCAATGAGAACACATATACACAATTTTTAATAAAGGTTGAATGTTAAATAATATTTTATGATGAGTTTAAAATTGGATATAAAATTGAGGACAAGTCTATATTTGGCCTAAGATAAATCTTTGATCTTTAGTAACCTAAAGAAATAAAAATAGCTTAAATTATTAAGTTATAGTGCCACTACTGAGAGAAGGGAGAACAAGTAGATGTAAAAAAAAACAGAAGATAAAATCTGTACTTCCAATAATCATTTTATAAGGTTAGAAAAATTGAACACATACTTAAGAACACATCCAAAACTGATAGATGTTCCCAAAGTAATATGGGACTCTGGTAAATTTTATACAATTCTTTTTTGTTGGCTGTACAGACTATAGCTCTGCAACTGCCTGAAAGTGTGAAGAGTCAAGCAGCTTTCCTTGGGTCCTCCCTGGAGTCTCTGAGGTAGCCAGCCTGGCTATGTGCCCTTGGAGAATTGCTCATCTGCTGTCACAGCTGTGCTATTGGCTATGTGACAAAAAAACCACACAGTTTTCTATGACACTGAAAATACAGAAGCTGCAAACCTAATCCATAAATGTGAGGGTCAAAGGAATAAAAGATGTGGGGGACTTCAACCAATTGATGCAAAAGAATTAACATAGCAGACCCTCCAGAAGTTAGAAGGGAAGAAGCTATATGAAGCTGTTACTATATGATATGCCTGCAGTACCACTTTCTCTAAATTTTTGAAAATTATCAAGAATGTAAAAATTTCCAAAAAGAACTGGCCTTTCCTAGTACTTCACATCTGACAGAAGGATAAGGAACACTTTGTGGTAGGATATAATTGACCTTTTTGATGATGGATACTCAAGAAACAAAATATTCCACCTTTCTAGATTCCATTCACCTAGACTACCATGTCCGCAAGGCTTGAGAGCCTCTTGAAGCAGCAGGAAGGTAGTCAAATCCAGGACAGGTCGGTCACCTATCCACTGCCAAATGGAGGTCCAAAGGGAGGTTTGTGACATTTCTCACCCCATTTCTCTCTATTTAAAATTTTACCAGAAATTATGCAGTTCTAAAATTATTACTGAACTATTTTGACTTCTAAATAAGAGCACCTAAAATTCTGGAGCTCCATTATGTATGAATTTAATGAGAAAGCCTGTTTCTTTCTTTCTTTTTTTTCTCTCTCTCCTTCTTCTTTTTTTTTTGGAAGGCCATAATACCTAGAACTTCTTTCATTAAATAGTCACTAAAAAAAGGGCAGCCAGGTTAATAATCTAACTTATGAATCATCCTTAACATTTCCCCATAACATTCTTTACTTTAAATATCTTCAAAAGGAGTATAAAATTCTCATTTTCTCTGTTTAGCTTTTTCTGTTCACTCTCCAATCTGGACTCACTGCATGCTGGCATCCATAAGGCCTTATCTCCACAGGTTCCTGACTTAAAATGGTATATACTTAAATTATGTGTAAAGCAGGACATAAAAGCAGAAGTAAGTTAAAATATAATTTTAAAGAAAAGATGATGTCTCTTTATCTTCTACTGAAAATGGAATTGCCTACTGTGGTAAAAATGGGGCTATATTATTTGTTTAAAAATTTGTATTATGTTGTTTACAGTTTAAATTTAAAATAATTCAGAGCACCATCTGTTGGTTTAGGTTGGAATCCTAGCTATATAGTCTCTGGCTGGGTAGTCCTAGGCAAGTCCTTTAAACTCCCAATGCCTTAGTTTGCCACTTTAAAAAATAGTGATCATATGAATGATTTTATCATAGAGTAGTGGTGAGGATTAAAAGAGATTATATAGAAAAGCAATTGGCACAAAGTGCTGTAATAATGTTATCTATAATTACTAGAAATAAAAAGGAATCAGAGGATGTAAGTCAAAAAAAGAATGAAAAAGATATCAAAATGATCTGGATTCAGGTAAAATGTGTAAAATCTGTCTACCTCAGAGAATATAGGAAAAAGGTAAGAATTAGTGTACTGAAAGAATCTAATATATACTGTGTAAATATATACCTTATTAATCTATGTGTATGTGTGTGTGTGTATATATATATATATGTGTGTGTGTGTGTGTGTGTGTGTGTATATATATATACACAGACTCTTAAAGCTGCTGTTCTTTGAGACTTAAAAGTGTCAGACATTGTGCCAAGGTTACAGACATCAAAAATGTGAAAAAAAAGACTTCATGACTTTTTTCTTAAATTGATGTTCTAACTTAAAAGAATGATTGAAAGAAAAATTCTATAGAAGAATCAAATGATAAATGTGAAGAAGTCTTCTAGAAAATGTGGTAATATCAGGCAAAAAAGCAGTAAAGATAAATTTAGAATAGTAGAGATACTATCCGAGTAATAGAAGTTCTAAGAAGAGTAAACTGAGAACACACAGGGAAGAAAATACTAAAGGAACAATTCAAGAATACTTCAGTAATTTCAAAAAATGAACAAGATTATTTCAGATTACAATAGCAAAGACTTGGAACCAACCCAAATGCCCATCAATGATAGACTGGATAAAGAAAACCTGGCACATATACACCATGGAATACTGTGCAGCAATAAAAAAGGATGAGTTTATGCCCTTTGCAGGGACATGGATTAAGCTGGAAACCATCATTCTCAGCAAACTGACACAAGAACAGAAAACCAAACGCTGCATGTTCTCATTCCTAAGTGGGTGAACAATGAGAACACATGGACACAAGGAGGGGAACACCACACACTGGGTATGTGATGGGGAAGGATAGCAGGGGGTGGGGGGATTGGGGAGGGATAACATTAGAAGAAATACCTAATGTAGATGACTGGGGGATGGACGCAGCAAACCACCATGGCATGTGCATACCTATGTAACAATCCTGCACAATCTGCATCCCAGAACTTAAAGTATAATAAAATAATAATAATAAAAAAGAAAAGCTCACTCATTCAATGAGTGTTGAGAATTAAGAGAGGAGAGAAAAATCATGTTTCATACAAAGGATCAAGCTCTAGATGACATTTGACTTCTCAAAAAATATTTAGAATGAGAAAATTACATAGAAATATGTCCAACTTCTGAAGGAAGATGATTTTCAACTAAAATCCCATACATCATCAAACTATTATCCTCCAACTATAAAAATGAGGATGAAATAAGGACATTTTCAGAGTGACATAAGCAAGATGGCAGAATAGGAGTTTTCTAACATCTCACAGTTCACTGATTTGGGCAAGCACCTGCAGATGAGAATATTTTTGTGGGAGTTTGGGAGTCCAGCTGAGAAATTCCAGCATACTATTAGAGCAAAACTTATGAGAGTAAATTCACAGAAGACAGTAAAATGTATAGTTTCATTTTACCCATTTCACTTCTCCCTCAAGGTGGCAGAGCTCAATGCCAGGAGAAACTCCTTCAGCTCACAATTGCCCCCACAGGTGAAAGTAAAAATGTAGTGAGGGAGGCTTTTCCAACTGTGTGAGACATTGTCCAAGAGGCGTACCTCTTTCTTGCCCCATTTAGAGTACTGAGGGAATCAATGTGGCTGAGTGGCTGGGAGAGGCTAGGAGCTGGGAGGAGAGGTAGGGACTCTCAGCAACCAAAGTTTAAAATTAAACAAAGAGCTGCATATTCTACTATTCTCTAACAGAAAGTTTGCCCATGGGCTGTTCAGTATGCCTCACTTGTCGGCCACCATAACTGACCCAAAAGTTCTCCCAATGCATTGTGTTTCTCAGCCTCCCATCTATAACTGTAGCTAGCTCCTTTCATGTGCTTGGCTACAACACAAACTTGAGCATTTTAGAGTGTTGTCTAAAAAAACAAGTGAGAGACTCCCAGCACCCAGCCTGGCTTTGTGGGATTGAGAGAGGACAAACAATTTTAAGAAATTCTGCCCAAGAGGAAACAAAATAGGTGAAGCAGGCACATCCATAGCAAAAGTCTGACAGAGACTCAGAATCCCTCATCTGGCTGATGAGGTGTTTCTCTCCTGAAGCAAGACAGTAAAGATTGAAGAAGGTGACAGCATCTTCAAATGCAAAGACAACAACACAAGACTTCAAGGAATACAAACAAAACAAGGAAATATGTCACCACCTAAACAACACAATTTTCTAGTAACCATTCTGAAAGAGATGGACCTCCATTAATTGACTGACAGAAACATCAAAATAAATATTTTAAGGAAGCTGAGTTAGCTACAAGAGGGCCCAGATGGACAACTCAATAAAATCAGAAAAACTATGAATAAAACAAGAAGTTAAATGAAGAGACAGAAATAATTTTTAAAAAATCCTAGAAATTATGGAGCTGAAGAATACAATAAATGAAATGGAAAATGCAATATAGAACTCCCACGGCAGACTTGATCAAGCAAGAACAAAAGAATGCTAACTTGGAGACAGCTCATTTAAGATTATCCATTCAGAGTAGGAAAATGAAGATAATGAAAAGGAATTAAGAAAGTTTACAGGATTTATGGGGCACCATCAAGATAAATAAAATAAGGACTAAAGAAATCCCAAAATAAGAAGAGAGGGAAAGTACACAAACCTTACTTAAAGAAATAATGGCTGAAAACTTCCTAATCTTAGAATAGATATAGTATCTGGTTTTATTTAGGTACGTGAGGCTTAAAGGTCTCTAAACAGATTAAATCCAAAGGGACTTACAGTGGTACACATTATAATTAAATTGTCAAAAATCAAAGACAAAAAAAAAAAAGAATTTTGAAAGCAGCAAGAAAAGAGAGATTTATTACAATTGAGGAAACCCCCATTAGATTATCAGCAGATTTCTTAGCAAAAATCTTGTAGGAAATGAGAGTGAGTTAGTATGTTCAAAGTGCTAAAAGACTGCCAAAAACCCACAAACAACCCCTGCTAACCAAGAATATTTCCAAGGCAATGCTGTTTTCAGTAATGAAGGACAGATAAATATGTTCTCAGACAAACCACAGCTGAGGGAGTTCATCACTAGACCTATCTTACAAGAATTGCTAAAGGGAATTCTTCAAGTTGAAATGAAAGGATGATAAATAGTAACCTGAAAACATAGGTCAAAATTTAAAGTTAACTGGTAAAAGTAAGCATATAGTTAAATTCAGAATTCTTTAATACTGTAATGGTGATGTAAAAATCAATATTAACTCTAGTATAAAAGTTAAAGGACAAAAGTTGTTTTAAAAAACTGTAGCTAAAATAATTTGTTAGTGGATACACAATATAAAAAAAATAACTGTAACATCAAATACCTAAAATGTATGTGTGTGCCTGTGGGGTAAGTGTGCAAAATTTTTGTAAGTGATCGAAGTTAAGTTACTATAAGCTTAAAATAGTGTTATAACTACAAGATGTTTTATGTGAGCCCCATGGTAAACACAAAGCAAAGACCTATAGTAGATACACAGATGATAAAGAGAAAGAATTTAAAATATACCACTGTATAAAATTAATTCACAAAGACAGCAAAAAGAAAGAATAAAGAAACTATAAAACAACCAGAAAAACCAACAAAATGGCAATAGTAAGTCCTTATCTATCAATAATGATTTTAAATGTAAATAAACTAAATTATCCAATGAAAAGACACAGAGTCACTGAGTGGGTAAAAAAACAAGACCCGGGGTGGCTGGCAAGATGGCCAAATAGGAACAGCTCCAGTCTGCAGCTCCCAGAGAGATCAATGCAGAAGGTGGCTCATTTTTGCATTTCCAACTGAGGTACCTGGCTCATCTCATTGAGAGTAGTTAGACAGTGGGTACAGCCCACAGAGGGCAAGCTGAAGCAGGATGGGGTGTTGCATCAACTGGAAGCACAAGGGGTTGGGGAACTCCCTTCCGTAGCCACGGGAACCCCTGAGGGACTGTGCCTTGAGGAACAGTGCACTCTGGTCAGAAGTACGTTTTTCCCACAGTCTTCACAACCCATAAACCAGGAGATTCCCTTGGGTGACTATGCCACCAGGGCCATGGGTTTCAAGCAAAAAACTGGGTTGCCATTTGGGCAGACCATGAACTAGCTGAGTGAGTTTTTTTTCATACCCCTGTGGTGCTCCTGGAATGCCAGTGAGACTGAACTGCTCACTCCCGTGGAAAGGGAGCTGAATCCAGGAAGCCAAGAGATCTAGCTCAGCAGATTCCAACCCCATGGAGCCCAGCAAGCTAAGATCCACTGGCTTGAAATTCTTGCAGCCAGCAAAGGGCAGTCTGAAGTTGACCTGGGACACTTGAGCTTGGTGCTGGGAGGGGCATTCACCATTATTGAAGCTTGAGTAGATAGTTTTCTCCTCACAGTGTAAAAAAAGCCCCCAGGATGTTCAAACTGGGCGGAGTCCACCACAGCTCCACAAAGCCACTGTAGCCAGACTGCCACTCTAGATTCCTCCTCTCTGGGCAGGACATCTGTGAAAGATAGGCAGCAACCCCAGTCAGAGGCTTATAGATAAAACTCCCATCTCCCTGGGACAAAGCACCTGGGAGAAGAGGCAGCTGCAGGCACAGCTTCAGCAGACTTAAACGTTCCTGCCTGCTGGCTCTGAAGAGAGCAGCAGATCTCCCAGCACAGTGCTCGAGCAATGCTAAAGGATAGACTGCCTCTTCAGTAGGTCCCTGACCCCCATGCCTTCTGATTGGGAGACACCTCCCAGTAGGGATTGACAGACACCTCATACAGGAGAGCTCTGGCTGGCATCTGGCAGGTGCCCCTCTAGGACTAAGATTCCAGAGGAAGGAACAGGCAGCAATCTTTGCTGTTCTGCAGCCTCCTCTGGTGATACCCAGGCAAACAGGGTCTGGAGTGGACCTCCAGCAAACTCCAGCAGACCTGCAGCAGAGGGGCCTGTTAGAAAGAAAACCAGCATACAGAAAGCAACAGCATCAACACCAACAAGAAGGACGTCCACACAGAAATCCCATCCAAAGGTCACCAACATCAAAGACCAAAGGTAGATAAACCCACAAAGATGAGGAAAAACCAGCACAAAAAGGCTGAAAATTCCAAAAACCAGAATGCCTCTTCTCCTCCAAAGGATCACAACTCCTTACCAGCAAGGGAATAAAACTAGATGGAGAATGAGTTTGATGAGTTGACAGAAGCAGGCTTCAGAAGGGGGTAATAACAAACTCCTCTGAGCTAAAGGAGCATGTTCTAACCCAATGCAAGGAAGCTAAGAACCTTGAAAAAAGGTTAGAGGAATTACTAACTAGAATAACCAGTTTAGAGAAGAACATAAATGACCTGATGGAGCTGAAAAACACAGCACAAGAACTTTATATTAAAACAAATATCAATAACTGAATCAAAGAAAGGATATCAGATGTTGAAGATGAACTTAATGAAATAAAGCATGAAGACAAGATTAGAGAAAAAAGAGTGAAGAGGAATGAACAAAGCCTCCAAGAAATATGGGACTATGTGAAAAGGCCAAACCTATGTTTGAGTGGTGTACCTGAAAGTGATGGGGAGAATGGGACCAAAACACACTTCAGGATATTATTCAGAAGAACTTCCCCAATCTAGCAAGAAAGGCCAACATTCAAATCCAGGAAATACAGAAAATACCACAGAGATACTCCTCAAGAAGAGCAACCCCAAGACACATAATCATCAGATTCACCAAGGTTGAAATGAAGGAAAAAATGTTAAGGGCAGTCAGGGAGAATGGTTGGATTACCCACAAAGGGAAGCCCATCAGACTAACAGCAGCTCTCTCTGCAGAAACACTGAAATTCAGAAGAGAGGGGAAATAAATATTCAACATTCTTAAAGAAAAGAACTTTCAACCCAGAATTTCATATCCAGCCAAACTAAGCTTTATAAGTGAAGGAGAAATAAAATCCTTTAGAGACAAGTAACTGCTGATAGGTTTTGTCATCACCAGGCCTGCCTTACAAGAGCTTCTGAAGGAAGTACTAAATATAGAAAGGAAAAACCAGTACCAGCCACGGCAAAAACATAGTAAATTGTAAAGACCATTGACAATATGAAGAAACTGCATCAACTAACAGACAAAACAACCAGCTAGCATCATAATGACAGATCAAATTTACAAAGAACAATATTAACCTTGAATGTATATAGGCTAAATGCCTCAATTAAAAGACACAAACTGGCAAATTGGATAGAGTCAAGACCCATCAGTGTGCTGTAAGGAGACCCATCTCACATGCAAAGACACACATAGGCTCAAAATAAAGGGATAGAGGAATATTTGCCAAGCAAATGGAATGCATAATAGAAGCAGGGGTTGCAATCCAAGTCTCTGATAAAACAGACATTTAACCAACAAAGACCAAAAGAGAGAAAGAAAGGCATTACATAATGGTAAAAGGATCAATGCAACAAGAAGAACTAACTATCCTTGATACATATGTACCCAATACAGGAGCACCCAGATTCATAAGGCTAGTTCTTGAGACCTATAAAGAGACTTAGATTCTGACACAATAATAGAAGGAGACTTTAACACCTCATTGTCAATATTAGACAGATCAATGAGGTAGACAATTAACAAGGATATTCAGAACTTGAACTCAGCCCTGGATCATGTGGGCCTATTAGACATCTACAGAACTCTCCACCCCAAATCAACAGAATATACATTCTTCTCAGCACCACCTAGTACTCATTCTAAAGTTGACCACATAATTGGTAGTAAAACACTCCTAGGCAATTACAAAAGAATGGAAATCAAAACAAACAGTCTCTCAGACAACAGTGCAATAAAATTAGAACCCAGGATTAAGACACTCATTCAAAACTGCACAACTACATGGAAACCGAACAACCTGCTTCTGAATGACTACTGGGTGAATAACAAAATTAAGGCAGAAGTAAATAAGTTTTTTGAAACCAATGAGAACAAAGACACAACATACCAGAATGTCTGGGACACAGCTAAAGCAGGATTTAGAGGGAAATTTATACACTAAATGCCCACAGGGGAAAGTGGGAAAGATCTAAAATCCACACCCTAACATTACAATGGAAAGAACTAGAGAAGCAAGAGCAAACAAATTCAGAAGCTAGCAGAAGAAAAGAAATAACTAAGATCAGAGCAGAACTGAAGGAGATAGAGACATGAAAAGGCCTTCAAAAAAATCAATGAATCCAGGAGCTGGTTTTTTTTGAAAAGATTAACAAAATAGACCACTAGCCAAAATAATAAAGAAAAAAAGAGAGAAGAATAAAATAGACACAATAAAAAATGATAAAGGGAAGACTGCCACTAATCCCACAGAAATACAAACTATCATCAGAGAATACTATAAACACCTCTACACAAATAAACTAGAAAATCTAGAAGAAATGGATAAATTCCTGGAAACAGTCACCCTCCCAAGACGAAACCAGGAAGAAGTTGAATCCCTGAATAAACCAATTAAAAAGTCCTGAAATTGAGGGAGTAATTAATAGCCTACCAACCAAGAAAAGCCCAGGACCAGACAGATTCACAGCCATATCCTATGAGAGGTTCAAAGAGGAGCTGGTACCTTTCCTTCTGAAACTATTCCAAAAAGTAGAAGAAATGGAACTCCTCCTTAACTCATTTTATGAGGCCTGCATCATCCTGATACCAAAAAACTGGCAGAGACAAAACAAAAAAACAAAATTTCAGGCCAATATCCCTTATGAACATCAATGCAAAGCAAACCAAAACCAAAGGACATCAAAAAGCTTACCCACCGCGATCAAGTTGGCTTCATCCCTGGGATGCCAGGCTGGTTCAACATATGCAAATCAATATATATAATCCATCACATAAACGGAACTAACAACAAAAAACACATGATTATCTCAATAGATGTAGAAAAGGTCTTCAACAAAATCCAACACTCCTTCATGCTAAAAACTCTCAATAAACCAAATATTGATGGAACATATCCCAAAATGGTAAGAGCTATTTATGACAAACTTACAGCCAATATCATACTGAATGGGCAAAAACTGTAAGCATTCTTTTTGAAAATTGGCACAAGACAAAGATGCCCTCTCTCACCACTCCGATTCAACATAGTACTGGAAGTTCTGGTCAGGGCAATCAGGCAAGAGAAAGAAATTAAGGGTATTCAAATAGTAGGAGAGGAAGTACAATTGTCTCTGTTTGCAGATGACATTATTGTATATTTAGAAAACCCCGTCATCTCAGCCCAAAATCTCCTTAAGCTAAGAAGCAACTTTGGCAAAGTCTCAGGATACAAAATCAATGTGCAAAAATCACAAGCATTCCTACACCAACATTAGATAGCCAAATCATGAGTGAACTCCCATTCACAACTGGTACAAACAGAATAAAATACCTAGGAATGCAA